>CALNXI010001967.1:52554-82554 GCA_942486025.1 Porites evermanni
GGAAACCGACACGCAAAGATTTTCTTGTTTTCATCACAGTTCACAAAAATGCAAGTCACTTTTGCATGTGATCTTATCTTTAGAACAATGAACAAATTCTTCCATACTTGAAGGAAGCAATTTAATACGTCGGGTGAAATTGGTGAACAAAGTTTTGGTTACACAGGTTTTATTTTTTTCGCCCATGAATACTTATATGTCAAATATTAAAGAAATAGACAGAAATAGTAATAGCTCATTTATTAGATTTAGAAGATGGACTTCTCCGACTACTGATCTGATGTAGTTTGAAGTTTTGAAATGCCGAGTTGCGGTTGTCTCGAAGATGTTTACATAATTTTCATTCAGCAAATGTGATACAGAAACTCGCGTAAACAAAGTTTACACAAGTAGAAAGACACACTAATCAGTTCGAACAAACATTGAAACTTTTCAGGTGCGAAGAGAAAGTAAATTACCTGCATGATTTCTCTTCTCCTCGGCCGTTAATCTGAATTCTGCGTATAAACAGCTAAGCTTATTTAAATATGAGCTTAGCTAGATAAAAATGTAGTCACAACAGTGAATTAAAAGCGTAAATCTGAGCAGAAATTAGACACAACTTACATATTTCGCTTCCCTATCACTCAAAGCAGGTGAATTGAAAACTTTTTACAAAAAGACGAGATTCTTGAATTACCGAGACGGCAAAATGCGAGCAAAATGTTCTCCGTAGTCGCGACTACGCGAAACACCTCAACAACTCACCGTAACCACAGGACTACGCGGGAAAAATGACAGTCACGTGGTTTTGATCATGCGCAGTAGCATGTTTAACCGTAGTCGTAGTCCGTAGTCGCCGTATCTTAAACTCCCTAATAATACGGATACCTACCCGTCTGTTCTTGCTTTAATTATACAGACTTTCCTCCCTGTGCCGTTATTATTCTTGCGAGTTTGTAAGGCTTTTTGCGACTATCAAATCTGCAGGTGTATAGGTGGATTCATCGTGACGTCTTTGTTTATATTTTTGCTAATTAGCATACGAGTTACTCTGTGCCGCTATTATTCTTGCGAGTTTGTAAGGCTTTTTGCGACTATCAAATCTGCAGGTGTATAGGTGGATTCATCGTGACGTCTTTGTTTATATTTTTGCTAATTAGCATACGAGTTAACCCACAGAAGATGTAGCCGTATATACAAATTAGGTCGAAGCATTGAACGAGACTCGTTTAAAACTGACTTACAAGGTCAAAACTTTCACGCTGGTTACAAGGTAACAATGTGAGATGCCGACAAATAATACTCGCTTCAGGTTTACTTTTCTCGTGTTAAATAGCGTAATGGACTACAGCAAAAGGAAATAGCATTTTAACATATATACTATAGGCTTGGTCTTTTTGTATGGGTTTTTCTAAGTGAAATTTTCACCTTGGTACTTCGACATGCTGGCCATTGCCGCGGTGTATAGATTGTCAACTAACAATTGATCGCCCCAGTAAGGTAATCCGGATTCCAGAATCCGGAGAACTTTTTCTAGTGGAATCTGGAATCCAGGAAAGTTTTTCTTTTGGATTCCGGATCCTGGGCTTTGGAATCCGGAATCCAACTCAAGGAATCTGGAATATCGCTAATGATTGTAATCCGAATTCCAAGTTCCGCTGACAAGGAATCCGTAGTCCAATACCTGAAATCCAGAATCTAAGACTATTTTGGCGGCGAAATTGACCTGCTCTGTGTTTCTGTTTGATTACCGTAAATTCTCTGTTAAGCCCTCCTCTCAAATGAGCCCCCTGCCCGTAGTAACCCCACCCCCCTTTTCAGGGGAAGAAAGCTCAAAAGCCCCCCTCCCTTCCCTAATTATTCTTCACTAATAAAAGATAGACTTTACCACTGTAAAACTTTGTGTGGACTGATAGCCCCGGTAGTCTGTTAAGCCTACGAGAAACCGCTTTTTTAAAAACGTCTTCAGAGAGGTACATGTAAATTCCCTATTTGAAAAAAAACAAACAAACATACAAACACAAGTTTTGTAGGGAATTAGCTGGGGTATGTATGGGCAAAAATAATTGGATCATCACTAGTCTGTTGTAATTTCAGGTTCAAAGATGGGGAAAAGGCTTTTGTCTCCAAGTAGCACTCCAGCATCAAAAGTCCCAAAATGTTTGGGAGATGAAGGTAAAGTTTGTTTATGCATGATAAAGTTTATAACCGTCTCAGTACTCAAAGCAACATAGGAAGTAGAAAGATCTGCATGGACGAACTTGTGTTCTTAAAAGTTTTTGTGCCCCCTGCCGCATCCCTTCTCCCTCTTGCTTTAGAGATGGATACTCAAGATGCTGGGATCGCTCTCATTCGTTCAGTAGCAAAACTTGAACTTTTCAAGTTTGACGCACGCTCTCTCTATTTCGAGCGTGCTTCATATTTCACAAAGTTGAAGCTGGTAAGTAGAGAATTTTTTGTTCGCATTTTCTCAAACTGTAATCAAGTCCTGTTCTTGTCTCATTTCCTTGGGAGATGGTTTATTGGGGGAAAGGTCAAGTGCGGAAGTGCCTAATGATTTATTTGTGCAAAGGTAGTGTGGCGAAACACAATGATGCTTTTCTGGTTTGATTATTTGTTTTTAGACTGATTTTACGTGATAAATAGGCCTTAGGAATTCAGAAGCTGAAGTATATTTAACTCTTTCACCCCTAGAGCAAGTTATGGCGAGATAATTTGTCATTCTAAGTTCTGCATCTGTGAACGAAACCCTATAGTGTTAAGGCCTATCTGTAATAAAATACAGTCGAACCTCTCGTAAACAACCATCTCCTGTAAGCGACCGTGACCACTTTTTGGGGTTGACGGCTTTATAGTTTTTTATGTTTTTTTACCTTTCGTAACCTCTTGATGCATGGTTTGATCTCTATGCTAGCTGCGTGTACTATTCCACTCAGTGACAACGTAAAACAACACATATCGTAACTTAGATGCAAAACATTATCCTCTATAAAGTAGATGAGTCATGATCTCTTGTCGGAAGAGAACCCCTGTTATTCGATTCTTGTTAGTGACCACGTCCCGTAAGCGACCTTTAACTCTTAACATTTTGGGCAGTAGCTTATGAGAGGTTTGACTGTATTTGATTTACGTAGAACTAACATAAACACTGACGTCGGCGAACACTTTAAAGTAGCGTATTCTTTTAACTCCCTGTAAGTACTCAATGTAAAGAGAGTTTACGGTCATTCAACTGAACAAAGGGAGGACAATATTTTACAAATACGCCGTTCGTAGTGTCAAATCCTCTTGTTTGTTGTTACTGACAGATATTTCCGATCTCCTTGTTTCCAACAGGTGGGGACAGCTTGGTTCTTGCGAAACTGTTAAAAAAGGAATACAAAAGGCGCTCGCAGCTGAGACCACTTTTTTGGGATAACACCATCCAGTTGCCCATNGGGGAAAAGGCTTTTGTCTCCAAGTAGCACTCCAGCATCAAAAGTCCCAAAATGTTTGGGAGATGAAGGTAAAGTTTGTTTATGCATGATAAAGTTTATAACCGTCTCAGTACTGAAAGCAACATAGGAAGTAGAAAGATCTGCATGGACGAACTTGTGTTCTTAAAAGTTTTTGTGCCCCCTGCCGCATCCCTTCTCCCTCTTGCTTTAGAGATGGATACTCAAGATGCTGGGATCGCTCTCATTCGTTCAGTAGCAAAACTTGAACTTTTCAAGTTTGACGCACGCTCTCTCTATTTCGAGCGTGCTTCATATTTCACAAAGTTGAAGCTGGTAAGTAGAGAATTTTTTGTTCGCATTTTCTCAAACTGTAATCAAGTCCTGTTCTTGTCTCATTTCCTTGGGAGATGGTTTATTGGGGGAAAGGTCAAGTGCGGAAGTGCCTAATGATTTATTTGTGCAAAGGTAGTGTGGCGAAACACAATGATGCTTTTCTGGTTTGATTATTTGTTTTTAGACTGATTTTACGTGATAAATAGGCCTTAGGAATTCAGAAGCTGAAGTATATTTAACTCTTTCACCCCTAGAGCAAGTTATGGCGAGATAATTTGTCATTCTAAGTTCTGCATCTGTGAACGAAACCCTATAGTGTTAAGGCCTATCTGTAATAAAATACAGTCGAACCTCTCGTAAACAACCATCTCCTGTAAGCGACCGTGACCACTTTTTGGGGTTGACGGCTTTATAGTTTTTTATGTTTTTTTACCTTTCGTAACCTCTTGATGCATGGTTTGATCTCTATGCTAGCTGCGTGTACTATTCCACTCAGTGACAACGTAAAACAACACATATCGTAACTTAGATGCAAAACATTATCCTCTATAAAGTAGATGAGTCATGATCTCTTGTCGGAAGAGAACCCCTGTTATTCGATTCTTGTTAGTGACCACGTCCCGTAAGCGACCTTTAACTCTTAACATTTTGGGCAGTAGCTTATGAGAGGTTTGACTGTATTTGATTTACGTAGAACTAACATAAACACTGACGTCGGCGAACACTTTAAAGTAGCGTATTCTTTTAACTCCCTGTAAGTACTCAATGTAAAGAGAGTTTACGGTCATTCAACTGAACAAAGGGAGGACAATATTTTACAAATACGCCGTTCGTAGTGTCAAATCCTCTTGTTTGTTGTTACTGACAGATATTTCCGATCTCCTTGTTTCCAACAGGTGGGGACAGCTTGGTTCTTGCGAAACTGTTAAAAAAGGAATACAAAAGGCGCTCGCAGCTGAGACCACTTTTTTGGGATAACACCATCCAGTTGCCCATAGAACAAGTCTACACAAGACTAAAAATCATTTCAAGAGGACAATTGGCCAGCCAGATGGAAAACAACGAGGAGGAAAACGACAAGGAGGAAAGCGACGAAGAGGAAAACGACGAGGAGGAAAGCGACGAAGAGGAAAAAGACAACAAGGAAAACGACGAGGTGAATGTCTTCGACATCTTCAAAGTTCCTGGCGTAGGTGAGGATGTTATGACGATAGTAGAGGGAAGTCCAGGAATCGGTAAAACTACGTTTTGTCTTAAACTTGCTTATGACTGGGCTCATGGAAATATCCCATCGGAGTGCTCCTTTCCCAAATTTGAATTTGTGTTTCTTCTCAAATGTCGTGACATTGATGGAGATATAATGGAAGCTATCAGTGAACAACTTTTGCCCAGAGATATGGATATGGAGAAGTCTATGGAGAAGCTTTCGCACTTCATGAAGAACATTCATAAAGAGGAGAGACTGATGTTGATCATTTTGGATGGATTGGATGAGCTGCCTGAACAATCGCGGCGCCATGTAGATAAGCTGCTTCATAGAAAAATTTTACCATTTTGCTATGTCTTGGCTACCACACGACAAGAAAGAGGAATCGAAGTACGGAAAAGCGTTGTCTTTAAAATTCACTTAGAAATCAAAGGGTACACGAAAAGTGATGCTGTTGCGTACGTCAGAAGACACTTTGAAGCCATTGGTCAGTCACCAAAGGGGGAGAAGCTCATTGAGGAAATTCAACAGAACACCTTTCTACATGCACTTCGAAATAACCCGCTAAATTTACTTCTTCTCTGTGTTATTTTTGAAGACTATAAAGGAAAATTGCCAACTTCCCAGACAGAACTTTACCAAGTCATTGTCCGTTGCCTTTTAAGACGATATTGTGCAAGACACGGTCTGCCGTTACCGAAAGATACCACCACTTTACAGAAACAATTTGAAGAAGATGTTCTTGCTCTTGGAGAGCTGGCTTGGGCGTGCCTGCTGAGCAATCGCCAATCTTTTCGCGAAGGAGAACTGACAGAACGTGAAGTCAGGAATGAAAACCTGGTAGCGCGCAAAATAGGCCTTCTTTACATGGAAGAAAGTCTGAAGAGGATAAGCCCACAACACGAGTACTGGTTTCTTCACAAGACCTTTCAAGAATACTTGTCTGCCGAATTTATTACACACAAGCTACAGAGAGGAGAGTTAAATGTGTTTGAGTACACAACATTTGATGATTTGGTACGAAAATATCCACAGGTTTTTGTTTTTGTTTCTGGTATGCTGGGCGAGAATGCAACCGTGTTATTCTCTCAGATTGGAGAGAATTTAAAGATGAAGGAAGACTGGGACTGGAACGTGTGCAGCCAGCAGGCGTCAACTTTCTTTGTTGAAAGCTTAAGTGAAAGTGGGCATGCTGAACTAATGGCAACTACTCTTTGTGAAATTATACCTTTTCCAGAGATAGTATTTCTTAATGAACATAAAGGTGATCCCTTTGCCGAGCTTTTAATATTTTGTGAAAACTTTTCAACCTTACAGACTCCTGTTGAACTTAAGATTAATTTTAATTCGGATTTAATGAACGATAACTTTGTATTATGTTGTATAGAATCTCTCGCGAAACTGAAATCCGTTAGCCTTGAAGTTATCAGTCCTCCGCTGGACTCAACCCAAGCCGATCGTATTCCTAAATGGTTATCTGCAAGCAAGAGTTTGTCAGAGTTCACTTTCAAAGAGTCACGGGATCACGACGGTTACGTGCCTGTTCTGCTGTGCGATGGGCTTGCTTTATGCAAAACGCTGACAAAAGTTAAGTTTATAGTGTCTGGAAAGGAAAGCGAGGATTATATCAATGCTGTTCGAACTAGTTTGTCTTTGTCGGGCACGCCGCTGACGTCTGCGGTTGTTCTCGTAATTTATGGCTCAATGAGGTCTTCTTCGATATATTCCTTACAAAAGCTATTAGAGAATAGATCTTTGATATCTCTTTCCCTTCACATTTGTGGAGATGTGCAAGATTTATTAGCTGCTGCTGTCAGTAAAGCTCTCGCAAGGGAGACAGTTTTGAAATCTTTTGATCTACGTCTTGGTGGAACGTTGAGTTCTGCTGGTGCTAGTTCACTGCAAAAAGGACTGATAAAAAATAGTTCTTTACATTATATCAAAGTGGCTGTCTGTGGTGAACTTCCTGATAACTGGCAGTCCGTTGTGGAAACGCTTTATTCAACCGCAAAGAAGTCGCGAGCTAACTTTGCTATTTATCCAAACACAATCAACAACATAGCACGTAATCACGTTGGTCTTGTCTTAGCTGAAAATGCACTTGTTCCAAAGCAGCACTTGACTATAAACGTTTGGGGAAAGCTGAGTTGTGAAGGGGCAGAAGCGCTCTGTGAAGTCTTGCTACACTCTTCCCCTGCTTTTAAGCTTCTGACTTTAAACGTGCATGGAAACGTAACTGAAGACGTAGCTAATTCTGTTGGAAGATGTCTGACACGTTCCAAGATGCTCTCTTCCCTTTCCATCAACATTTGGGGCAATTTGACACCAGAGGGAGGAATAATTCTTTCTGGACTTTCAGGAAACAACGTTGGGGTTCATTTAAATGCACACCATATGCATTTAGCAGCGGAGGAATCGAACCAGGTGCTTGATATCTCTTTCACTAATCCTGCGACATTGAAAGCCTTTTCCGCAAAAGTAAAGGATAGGGAAAAGGTCAGTCTTATATTAAACAACGACAGTGACGTCAGTATCGAGTGGATGCATTATCTAGGTAGTGCTTTTGCAGAAAACGCATCACTGATTTCGCTTGATCTTACCGTAAACACCTGCTTGATGGATGCAGACTTAGTAGAAGGCCTTGGGGAAAGTTTATTGCAGAGTACTTCCATTAAAACTGCTCGTCTCGTAATCAACTGCAGTGATGTAACAGGATCGGTATGCACACTGGGCGCCTGCTTTGCTAAAATGGCTTCTCTAACTGCACTTAACCTGGAACTAAACGATTACGGTGAGGGGAGTCAGGTGGATTTTTTGGCTGCGACTCAACTGAGTAACGTTTTAGTGGCAATCAAACCATTGTCTACCCTTTCCGTGTCAATTCATAGCGTTAACATGGTTCAATTTTGGATTAAGGTTGTGGTTGACTGTCTGAGGAAGTGTGCATCACTTAAGAACCTCAGTCTCGCATTCAACACAGACTCCAGGGAAGATTATTTTGATGGCATTGATGACGGTTTAGCTAAAACAACTTCGTTAGATAGACTCACCCTGGCAATTGATATTGATGGTTCTTTTCAAGTTTTCCTTATGGAGGGATACGTTTTTGAAAGACTTAACAATGGTTTGGCATTAAATTCGTCATTAACTACACTTACGATAACTGTGTCACTGATGTTAATGGAGTCGTTTAATAGCGGCCTTTCTGAAGATTACAATGTTTTCAATTATTGCAATGCGAATTTCGTAAAAGGATTATCACGGAACAAGTCCATAACAACATTAAATCTTACAATAAACGAATTATTTGAAGTCCCAGGTAATATCAGTGATATAACAGCGATTTTAATTGTTCTTGGACTGTTTGAAGGTTTGGCACAAAACACATCAATAACCAGACTCAATCTGACACTCAACTGTTCCAAAGAAGTAAGCGATGTCTGCTTCAAATTTCTTTTCAACGCTTTGGATAAAAACTGTTCCTTGACTACGCTGAGATTGAAAGTAAACAACCATTGTACTACAGTTGAAGGTCGTTTATATGACTTAAGAAAACTTGTGATACAAAGCGAATCATTATCCTTACTTGAACTCGAGGTAAGCTTTTATGGAAAGGAAAATGAGTAATAAATAAGCTGTTTTTCACAGTAGCAGATACAATTTCGATTTTGGGCTTCACATAGCAAATAGCCTATGTACAGACGTCCCCCCTCCCTCAGAAAAAATCTTCTCCCGACTTTTTCTGAGGGAGGGGGACTTCTGTACACAGGCTAATAGCAAAATATGTTCGCATCATGTGAGATGTGTCACATTAGCAGTGAGGCTTAAAATAGAAAGGTATGAGAAAGTGCTAAACTAGCGACGCTATGTTAATTCATTTTTTCATTTAGTGATTCTTGGAAAGCGATTCCCATTCCAAGGCCTAGTTTTTCTTTCCTTGTAACTTGCTATTAAACAAATCAAACGTTGGCTGCTTTTGCTTCCTCCCGTGAGCTGAAGCCGTGCGTGATTATATCAAGGTCATAACAGGGGTATACCTTTGATACATTTTTCGCTGTGGAAGCCCATCTTTCAGTTATGTTGGTTCTATGCTACTAATGTCTTGACTCGTGCAAATCCCGTAACGGGGTTGATAAAAGAATGCGAAGAATTAGTGATTTGAGTTCGTGTTTACCGACCCATCACTCTTGGCTTAAAGGAGCTGTGTCATAAATTTATCAAAATTCAAACTGTGTAGTGCTTGATTTGAGAGCGACAAACGGCTGGTACTTGTTGGTACTGTAAAGGAGTATTTTTGTTTACATTTTTTGAAAGTTTACAGACTAAAGTTCCGTTCTGTAGTAATTCTACAGTTCATATTTTACTTGAGTTTGGGAACTTGAATGATGTATACAGCTATTTCGAGAAAGGTTGTCGGAAAAAGTGCGCGCCACAATACCGAAAGGTATTGTGGGTGGTTTTGAGTTAACTGTTCTTCAAAGGCATCTGAAAGAATGGAACGAGTGGCCATGGATGTATGTATGTTTGCGAGTGCTAAAGGGAAGCAACAAAAGTAGGTTTGATAGCTACAGTCGTTAGGAACAGTTTATTGATCATATCCCACATTACCTTTCGGGATTGTCGCGTGCACATTTTTTCCGACAACCTTTCTCGAATAGCTGTGTATGTGAATACGGTGAGAAAGACAACCGTTTGTACTTGTAGTAATTACCTCGTAATTGAATATACCAAGTCAAGAGATCGCACCGATTCAATAACAACTTAACAGCGTTCATTTGTTTGGCCAGGTTAAGAAATGTTGAATATCTGAAAGTGTTTTCTTTACAATTTCTCGTGCTTTTATTCTTATTTTTCAGTCTGTTTCTTTCAATTATTAAACTGAAGATTTCCATTGAATGGATCTTGAAATTTTCCCGGAAATTCTGGCCAATCAAGAATTGCTGGCTGTTTGTTACTGAATACGATCTACCTCCATTGTAACTGATAATTGTGACTTGTACACCATCTGGTTCAGTGAGACCAAGGTTAATACAACACGAGTTACTAATAGTTTTAGAGTTTGATAAATATTGTAACTGATGATTGTGACTTGTGCACCATCTGGTCCAGTGAGGCCAAGGTTAATACAACATGAGTTACTAGTAGTTTGAGAGTTTGATAAATGCATTGTTTGTCTTCAAATAAAATTTTGTGCGACAATTTAGCCTTGCATAGTTTATGAGTACAGTAATGTGGAAAGAGGCTAGGAACATGGAATCTAGGGTACTGGTTTGAATTTTGAATTCAAGATGGCGTCTTTAGGTAATGTCGTATTTATTGATCGTCGTATAATGGTGTCGCGTTCTTGATCTCGTTGACACACAAAAATTTTTTCATCAGCCCTCCTCCTCCCCATTCCTGCCTCTTCCTTGTTCTATGGTTTGTATTTTTCAGGCGGTTGATTGCCCTCACCTTCGCCAGCAATACATGTTTAATGCAAGTTTCAGGTTGTATTTGTATTGGATTTTCAGCGTATAATAAACCGGCTATGTGCAAACTTTCACATAGCCATTTTTTCTCCATCATGTTGTTTGTATTGCCCTTTCAAACAGAGCACAGCACATATTTCATTCTGAGTAAGGTTTGCCATTTTGTGGGTAGATTGAAGCATAATATTGTAATTTATAATTGTGACTTGTGCACCATCTGGTCCAGTGAGGCCAAGGTTAATAGAACATGAGTTACCAGTAGTTTTAGAGTTTGATAAATATTGTAACTGATGATTGTGACTCGTACACCATCTGGTCCAGTGAGGCCAAGGTTAATACAACATGAGTTCCTTGTAGTTTTAGAGTTTGATAAATATTGAAACTGACGATTGATAGTATTCTTATATTTCAGTACAGTTTGTATGATAGTGACAACTATACTGAAAAGAAACTATAATTTAGTTTATATTAAAATATTTTAACTGTATTTCACTATGATTAAGTTTAGTTAGCATTAAGCCATAGACGGTTCTATTGTGAATTGATTGTATCTTCAAGTTAATTAATTTGTGAATCAGCAATGAATATTTATTACAAACAAGTAAGAGAGAACAGTGCAAACTACCTTTAGCTTCAAATGCGCCAAGTTTGGTTATTAACAATGACAGTTTCATTTTTAACTGAACGAAATAAAGTTTTGCAAAGTAAAAATGCCTAGTATTGAATTCTTTTTAGTTATTCAGATTATATTTGTACTCGCGGGATCGGTCAGGAACTAGCTTGTAGTCGAGGAACATGCGTTGAGGGGTGGGGGTCTACTCTTCATCTCCTTTATGAGCCTGGATTTCTTGCTGGTTCCAAACCATCAAATAGAATAGGGAAGTGGTGTATTTACGGTGTGAGTTTTATGGTTCCTACATGTACCTTGGATTTTCCTCAATATGGCTAACAGCCTGAAGTACCTTTAAAATATTCACAAACAAATACTCGCGAAAGTCCTGATAAGAGCATAGTCATTAATCAAGAGTGAAGGGAAGAACGGGAGGATACAATGTCGAACGATAACCGCGCGCTACTCTTGCAGCACAGTTGTAGGTCACGTGATTGTTAATCGGAAGACTCGGGTTCAAACACGGTTGGACCATCAATCCGGGACAAGGAATGACATCCTGCTGGGTGTGCACAAAAAATCTTTGCTTCAGCTCAGATGCTCTCAGCCATAAGCCAGCGATGCTGAGACGTTGGGCTTGAATCTCACACCTGGTCATTCTTAATCGCGGTTATGGACTGGAACTAGCTTATAATCGAGGCTCATGTGTCTCATTACCTCGCATAACCTCGCATTTGCCTCGGTGCAAGCTAGTTGCAGTCACCTATCAAGAATACGAATGCGGTCTGTTTAGTAATAGTGAGTTTTTACAACAGGACGGCAGAAGGAAGAATACGGCAAAACTCCGTTGTGTGTAACAAAGGTAACAGGACTTTTCTGCTCTCGTACAGAAAGATCTGTTTAAAGGAATGTAAAGTTTGGCGGAAAGTTTTTTCAACTGAGGAGAAATTATTGTCACCCTTGTCCTGTTGCGTAAGTTCACTAATATGCGGAAATGAAGCCTCTGCTTTTCGAAAATAGCATTCGTTATTTGCACATCCCCCCTAATACACCTTGTTTGCCCCCCAAAATTTTGCATAACGTTAGTTTTTTAATATCCCCTCGGTATTTTAGTCATTTCAAGAGAAATTGAAGACTGCGTATACAAAATGTTTGAGGGACAAACAAGGAGTCTTACTGGAGATGTGCAAATGGCGAATGGAACCTACAATAATTCCGTTTGTGAGGCCTAGCTGTCATCGTGGGTGTGAAAGAGAAGGAAGTGATATCAAAAGGGACGGGTGGGTTTCCTGCTTTATCATTTGCCACTGGGGTAAAAAACTCGAAATGGCATTTAGAACATGACAACTTCATTTCCTTCATCACCCTCGCGACACCTATGTCCGAAAAACAAAACTAATTAACCTTCTCTTATGGCGTGTATATGTTGTGGTTGTGGATCTTTGCTTTAAATTTCATTTTCCTTTGTTTTTGGGTATGTTAATGTATGACAATGACTTTGAAACAATAGAAAATAAAATTTAAACCAACGATAAAATTGGACCACAACACATATATAAATGCAAATTTGCAATAAATTTACTCTACAGTTATAAAAAAAATTTAGCCAAAAAGTCAGAAAAGTAATCATGGAATAAAGAATTATTCGCTGACACCAATTCCTGAAAGCTGTGCAAGTTTGTATTGTCCATTATAAGACCTTGTAACCCTTCTTTTAGTGACCTCTTTGTCCTTGCCTTCTTTGTTTGTTTGTTTGTTTTGTTTAATTTTAGCTCTATCAGTTCTGCCTATTATCCCATAGCAAACAAGTACCCTGTTCCTAGAGTGTGTAGCAAGCGTTTCTGTGCGGTTTCGGATTAAAGAACGAGGAACGAGAGCGCGGAGTTCAGATGGTGGGGACTGGAGCGTGTTCGATTCCTACACAGGGAAAACGAGGAAGCGGGGGCGGGGGGGAGGTAGCCCCCAGCGAGAAGTAGGCTGACATCCGGGGCTGACATGAAGCTTTGCTGCTTTCTTTTGTTTGTGTTTCTTTTTCGTTTTGTTTTTTTCTCTTTTGCTGCTTGTTATTGTCACTTTTTAAGTTTTGTTGTGTCTTCTTCTCCTGTAGGTATCACATTAGAATACAAACAAATAGTTCCCTTTTCCTCACTCGAAAGTCTTCTGTCCGCTCTTTGGTAATTTCACGTGATACATCATGCGACAGCGTTTGATATGCCTGCCCATATGTAGCAATATTTAATCCCTGTTGATTCATATTTGGTTTGGACATGATTTCTTTTAAATTTAAACCTCGCATATAAAATTTATTTAAATTTAAAAGAGTTTTATTTAATCCTTTGGAAATTTCATTTAAACTTCTTACGGAAATCCATTTAATCTTCGATTAAATTATGGTTTAAACTTTGACATTTTCATTTAATTCATTCTATCCATTTAAATTTAAACTTTGGAATTCCCATTTAAAATTTACTGAAAAATGTCTTTTAAACTGCTGAATTCTAACTTAATCCTTTAAATTGAAACGTTGACAAATTTCTTTAAACTTACCAATGTAAATTATGTTTAAACTGCGAAAGTAAAATCCATTTAATCTTCCTGGGGCGAGCTCGGCCGGGATCACGTGCTCAGGTCAAATGGCAAGGTCACATGTCGTATCCTCGGCTGCAATTTTATCTGCAGTAGAAAGTGTGGACGAAGGAATGAAAGGAGGAGTGAGCGAATTACTAAGCGAAGCGTCAAGGCTTCTGCCTTCCAGCACCTTTTCTAATGCTGCTTCAAATTCCACTCGTCCAGTTGCGATACCACAAAAAACGTCGTCTAGTTTTGAAAACTAGCTAGCTTTAATTTGTACCCTTATTCTTCTGATTGGTATTCTTTGTTTTAAATAAGAAACTCTTCTCCAGTAATTGAGCCCTCCGCGAAAGAAATTACATGCGAGTTTCGCATATGGCTTCACCATCCTCTGGTTTGCTGTCCGATCTTAAATTGCAAATTTTCGCGCCTTCTTACCGTCATGGGCCAGGCCGCCCGTAAAGCATCCAACCGTCTCAGTGTACGGTAGAGAGCTATCTTAAATTCCCTAATCTTCTACAGAGACCGGTGCATGAACTCATAGATTGTTCACAGTCCCCTATTTTCCCGTAAGATCGTCGAGATCGAGCGCTATGCGTTACGGGTTGTCATCTTGGATGAGTGTCAAAACTACTTAGGGGGGCGGAGGAAGGTTTGGGAGGAAGAGAGAAAAATAGAGGGACTGTAATAACATCACTGCAGCTCGCCTTCAGGAGGCATGACAGGAATTTTACGCCTTTTACCATTCATTCATTAAGAAACTCTGCTGGCAATGAAAAACATGCCAGACACATTTAGCACTGATTTCGCGTGTTTACAAATATCTCCTTTCGAAACAGTGATTTTATACAGTTTCGTTTCTGGGACATACCACAGATTAAAACGGTCAAACCTCCCGATAAAAAGCCAAGAATTTCTGACAGGTACTCTTTCTTGTGTCGGCGTAGCGTTACATTTCAATTCGTTTAGGAGAAACGGTGTTACAACATTCCCCTGGCCGAGCTGCTTCAAAAGCATGTTGGCTTATGTGATTCGTCCGCGAAATGCCTAAATTCCTTCGTGTGTTTGCGCAAGATGTGCCTTATGGTATTATGAAAGTGTACGTTTTATAGAAACGACGACTTGTCAAAGCCTTGTCAGTGTCGGCTACTTAAACTAAACCCGTTGTCACTTGACGCAAATTAACATCTATTGTCTAATTACCAATCAAACGCCTGCGTTGCTGGTACAACGCACTCCGTGAACGCGAGCTGCAGTGATGTTATTACAGGCCCTCTATTTATCTCGCCCCCCTCCCCCTAGAGCTACATGTATACATGATATCCGATGTCCGCCCCCTCGGTCATTTGAAAATCAAGATGGCCGCCGTTAACTGTAAGACACGCTATATCACAACCGCTATCTCACGGAAAAATAGGGGGCTATGAACAGTCTATTTCGCTCGGCATCCCCTGAGTACGCCTGAGACTTTCGTTGATTGTCGCCTGCGGTATCGCAGCTGGACAAGTGGAATTTGAAGCAGCATTAGAAGAGGTGCTGGAAGGCAGAAGCCTTGACGCTTCGCTTAGTAATTCGCTCACTCTTCCTTTCGTTCCTTCGTCCACACTTTCTACTGCCGATAAAATTGGCAGCCGACAATACATGTGACCTTGCCATGTGACATGAGCACGTGATCCCGGCCGAGCTCGCCCCAGGAAGATTAAATGAATTTTACTTTCACAGTTTAAATATAATTTACATTGGTAAGTTTAAAAGAAATTTGTCAACGTTTCAATTTAAAGGATTAAGTTAGAATTCAGCAGTTTAAAAGACATTTTTCAGTAAATTTTAAATGGGAATTCCAAAGTTTAAAGGATTAAGTTAGAATTCAGCAGTTTAAAAGACATTTTTCAGTAAATTTTAAATGGGAATTCCAAAGTTTAAATTTAAATGGATAGAATGAATTAAACGAAAATGTCAAAGTTTAAACCATAATTTAATCGAAGATTAAATGGATTTCCGTAAGAAGTTTAAATGAAATTTCCAAAGGATTAAATAAAACTCTTTTAAATTTAAATAAATTTTAGATGCGAGGTTTAAATTTAAAATCATGTCCAAATCAAATATGAATTAACAGGGATTAAATATTCCTACATAGGGGCAGACATAGTTTGACCAATAAAATCATCCCCTTCTGACGTAGCTAAGGGAGCCGAGGCGGAAGCGAAGCAGAGAAGAATCAGTCCAATTTCGTGAGGAATTTTCAAACTTCTAGCTGTTTTTATCAGTCTTGCAGTCATGGGCTGATTCAATCTTCTCACCAGGTGTATCATTATGCCGAGCTGTGACGAGATCGAAGCAAAGATGGCCTCCACGTGGCTGCATTTTCGTTGCAGGATTCCCGAAGTTTAGGTAAGCTTAATAAGCTTAATCTAACTGTCTTCCTTTCACAAGGCCTATCCGTTGTTTTTTCGTTCGAAAAGAAAACTGCATCTTATCAGTTTTCTATTGGGCCCTAAGGCATTTGCAGACAATGATCTTTCTGCAGTCGAGTGCACTCAGACAGGTCGCGTGACTTTGAAGAATTGAAATGCTTCTTGCATTGTAAATTACAGCAGAACCAGCCACACGTTAATAATACAGCTTCTAAGTTTTCCGACACCTTATTTACTAGTAGTTTCCAATGGAAAGTGAAGTGCTTCGAGTAAAGCATGGCATTCCAAATAGTTTGAATTAGTTGCAGTTTATTTCGATGGTTGATATTTGACAACACAACACGACACGAATTGAGGGCGAGCGATAAAAACTGAACTTTGAACCAAAATACAATGTACATTTAAGTGTTTGTATCAAGCTACATTGTATAAAAGTCCGTAAGAATAAATCAGCGTATTATTTGTGTGAAACCTGTCCACGATAAGGTTTAGAGCACGCGAGCGATACATGGAGTGAGTGAGAGTGAATTTCCAATTGAGTCCAATATTAAACTGGTTCATCACGCGTACGCTTCGCGAGCGTATCAAATCATTTTCAATCTTTGCTTCCGTCGTGTATGAAACGTTTTACTACTAAGGGCCTTGTCACAATTTCCAGAAAAGCTCTTAATAACTAAAACAATTTTTCAATTAAATAAATACAGCAAAGCCTGGCTGAATACAAATTTAGCCAAAACACCGACTTTATTTACTGTAGAGTTCCAGGAATTGCTTCAAATATTCTGAGAAACGTATTGCTTGAATTCCCGGGAATTTTTTACATTCACTTGTATTCATAATCTTCGCTTGCAAAAACATGGCTTTCTATACGAAACAGGATTTCTCCTGGGCTTTAAGTTTTCCATATTCCACATAACCGATGGGCAAGTTTTTTTTGGGTTAATTTCTTTCTGACTCAATTGACTGCGAACAAAGGGTGTTACGAAAACTAAGACCCTCGAAAACTAAGACCTAAGACCCGTCTTAGTTTTCGAGATAAATTTACGAAAACCAGTTCGGGAGTATGCCAGTTTTGGAAGAAGCGAAAACAATGGTCTATATATGTCACCAACCATAACATGATCACCATGGCGATGGCCATTTTCAAAATATACAAAATGGCGGGCAAGGGAGAGGAAAGAGTATTGACAGAATTCTCATCTATTCTTGTTTCATCGAGCCTTTTATTTGTCTTCTCCTTACTATGAATTGGGAAGTACCTTGAGGACAAGGAGGAACCATTCTTGTGCTATAGTTCTTCGCTTATTGCGCGCTTTGTAGGCACTTCGTGCTCACTGCATATGTAATCAGTACATCGAAAATAGGTAAGCATGCTAACAAGTTTGTGCCTATTTCTTTCATTAATTTTTTATATTATAAGAAAAAAGAATGCTTTGTAAACAACCAAAAAAGTGAGTTGTTCTATAATTTATTTCCTTATGTTTGCAAAGAGTAAGTTTTACTGTAATTTTTCCCGTTGCTTCTTTTTCTCTCTCGGGGAGTGAGGGACTGGCCGGAGAAGACGGCCGTAATTCAGGTTATTGTTTTGGTTTCAAGCGAGTCATTTGTGAGTAAAATATCTGTTTTTTTCGAATATGATGTTCTGTTGGTGTATGTCCTGAAGCGGTTTCGTCCAGGTATACAACAGGTTTACAAGGGATTTCTGAGGATATTGTGTCCGCGTTTTCTTCTTGAAAACCCACAAAATGAAAATCTTGCTTATCATCCCTGATCATTTTTTCTTTGTCCCGCTTCAAAAAAACCTACTGCTTTCAATTATTCCACTGTCTGAAGTTCACTGATTGTTTGCTCAAGCTTAACAAATGCAAGAGACTCTTTAGAATTTAATATACATATTGGAAAACTAAGAATGCCTGTTGTTTTTGGATATATTGATTAAAATGGGATACTATAGTCTTGTAGTCCACCGGATTTGACCAGAGGTCAGATATCAACAGGGTTATGGGTTGTTATGAAATATCCTCTTATATGGGATTTGATGTATATCCGAATAATACTAATTTATTGTTTTTAACTCTGGGGTTGCCTTCAAACCAAATTAGGCATTGTAACTTTGAGGAGCACTTTTCTCCAAGTCTTCTCTGTGGGGACCCTCAAACAATTCTATTAGACAAGGTTTGGCCCAAGATAATAATGATTTCTGCACTTGGCATGGACACAACATAAGTTTCCCAAAGTTCTTTTTCATAGTTCTCCATGGTTCTATTGAACAGCACTTTCAAGAAAACAAAGCTCACACATCAGAGTAAAGATGCAATTATAAAAAGTTATTAATTTTATTGTTACACTTTGTTTTTTGTAAATAAACATTTTATTTCTGGTCCTGACAACCTGTTTCCCTCTTACCCATTTTTGAGAGGGAGGAGGGGCTTTTGTGGTGGTAGGTAAGCCTGTGACGACACTACAAAGAAACAAAAACACATGTTTGATTTTACTGAGGTAGGGTTGAATTTGGACATTAAATTTTTTATTACAGAGTAACATGAGGCGAATCTAAAGCAACATTTTGCCCTCAGAGCACAAATATGTCGTTCTGAAGATATTTAACATTTGTCTTCCTTGTTCCTTTTCCCAGCTTTTTGGCACAAACGCGACAACATGTTTGTAATATGTCCAGATGTTTGTCTACATTTTGGACGAACATCCTGATCAAAATATAAGAAATCAATATAAGAACCTACTCACACTGATTTAAAACTCATTCCACACACATAATCTGGATCAATAAAGTGATTTCTAGATCAGAGTCGCATACATTGCCGGTGAACACAACCAAAAACAGACTTGATCGCTTATAACTAAAAATACATAGACAGACTAAGGCATAACCATCAATATAGTAACCCTTCCTGTCCGTTGGCAATTTTCAATGTGTGGTTACCATTTTTACTAGGTTGTTACCATCGATGAAACTTTGCCTGAACACACCTTACACGTTGTAGTTTTGAGGAAAATTAGTCTTGATTTCGTAAAAATTCGGCAAGATACTGAAAACTAAACATAAAGACATGTACTTACATTCGATGCCCGTCAATATGGCGGCGACGTCTTCGAACGCTGTTTGATAACTGTCGATTTTAACTACCGTAATGTGGCACGAAACTGCTCTTGACATTCAAAACGCAAGGAAAAGGCTTCTACATCAAAACTGCTAGCTCGGAAGTGCCGGATATTGAACTAGTGGACCTGGAACAGGCTTTGAAAAAAGCTCCCTTGTTTTTGGCGATTATTTTTTCCCATTTTTGCGTATTTTTAGCAGAACAATGGAATCATGACGTCATCGCTTCTTCCAAAACTGGCATACTCCCGAACTGAAAACTAAGACCCGGCCTAAAATCAAATCTGTCGAAATATTAGCCTCCCCCGCAGACATTCTAAATATCAAAATATGAAGTCAAATTGCTAGTACAGGAAATTTGTTCATTCATTCATTTTATATTTAATAAGTGATTTTAGCCGGTATCTCTCACAGACTATTTCTCCTTGCCCCTATCCTACCCCTCAACTACCCTTACACTGTAACTTTTGATCTGGTTTCCGGTGATCTCCGGGGTGGCAACAACAAAAAAAAAAAACTCATGAAAAACGTAATGTAGCATATACTCTTTTTTTCACCCTTTTTTTAGAAAGCATTTTTCTGGCTTTGGCCTGGCCGGAAAAGGAAAAAAACCCGTAGTTTTGTGTGATGTTTAACCAATAACGCCGTTGACCTCTTGACGATCAGAAATGATTAAGATATATTCAGGTAACACCATAGGGTCGCAGCAAGAAGTCAGCTGGCAACGAAGGCAAAAATCCATCTCCAATGGAAAGCCAATTTTATGATTTTTAAGCAAAACAACTTATAAAATTATAGACCAATCGGCGGGGTAAGGCATATTTTCAGTGTACAATAATTTATACACAGGTAATGGCTTTCATCCTCTTTTTTCTGCAAATTATTAGAAGAAGTGGTTTGTCAGCACGCGGATGATAGTTTTTGGTTGTTATACGGATTATAGTCTTTGAACGTTCATTATTCGACTTCATGTATATTTTACGGATTGGTTTTGTGGGGGGTCTTAGTTTTCGTAATAACGAAAACTAAGAGAGAGGGGTCTTTGTTGTCGAAATTATGAAAACTAAGACCCCTAAATTTACCGTTAAATTTGACCTAAAACTCGGTGGAAAGAATCGGACAGAAGATAATTTGACAGATTAGACCTATTTCGGTTACAATTTGACTTCATATTTCGACAGATTCGATTTTAGGGGCTCTTAGTTTTCGTAATCTCGAAAACTAAGACGGGTCTTAGGTCTTAGGTCTTAGTTTTCGAGGGTCTTAGTTTTCGTAACACCCTTGATTCCCTGCGAACAACAGAGCCTCGCTTTCAAGGGCCATACTTGAGGCCCTGCCAGGGCAAATTCCAGCAAACGACATGACCCAAAAAGTAGCGACAGAAAGTTAAATAAAAACGCGACAAGAGACCACCTCCCTCTGCCAAATTGCGACAGTGACGGCAAAGCCAAGAATAAGCGACAAAGAACTGTGGTTTGGCTAATTTATCACCACTCTGAATGTGAAGAAGAAGTAACTTTCGTCAATTTTCCTTGCACTTTAGAGAACTTCTTTTGTCAGTGAGCTTCACTGAACTCTCTTGAGTGCACATCGCATTACACTGCATTTACGCGACCCCGCACAACTCCTGGGAGACCTGGGAACGAGGTTGTCCATCACATAGCTGTTAATTTTATGCATGCTTTACATCTCTTGTATGCTTTGCATTCCCCCTGAACTTCTGAAATCCTGGTCAACCTCTGTCAGACGTGGGACTTACGCATTGGTGTTAAAATGGGAAAGACGGGAAAGCATAAATATAAGAGTCATAAGACATCCCACAAGAGTGACAAGCCTCACAAAGAGGATCCCAATAAGAGGGCAAAGGATCCAGAAAGAATTAACACAAGAGAGAAGACAGAGAAGTTTATCTCAGGAACCGTCTGCATTATTCCCCTTCTTTATGTGTTTTCTGTGCGTAGTTCAGAAAAGACAATCAGTTCAGTGACCACACAACAGTTCAATAAACACAACAGCAGTTCAATGACCACGACAGTAGTTCACCGAGAGTAGACTACATGCAACTGTGGGGGAGATAACCACAAATACTTGAATGGCAATAAATAGGTGTTCGATACACAAAATGTTAACTGAGAAATTGCAGAACTGTAATGGTTTCTTAACAACACATCGCTATCCCCCTTTTCTAAAATTCCGACAAAGACAAAGAATTTTCGTTCCGACAGCAACGTGAAGCATTTATAAACACTGACACAAGATGTTTTAAAATTCAGATGAGCGACATGGGACCCCCTTACTGGCAGGGCCTCATACTTGAAATTGAGGCAAAGAAGGTGATATACATCTAGCTGGATTTTTGATAATGCTATCGCTAAATGGACCTTTTGCATCCAACAGTTTTTTGGGCCAAAAACTCTCCAAAGTAGCTGTGACTGCAAATTTTGTTAGGTTGGTTTTCAAAACATTGGCTAGATGTTTCCAAAGAATTCTGCCAATCTTTCAAAGTTTGCCATTTCGAAGTGGCAGATGTCATTTCAGGCCATTTGCATAGGCGTACGGGCCGGGGGGGCGAGGGGGGCTGCAGCCCCCCCAAAGTTTGGGCAACTCAGATTTTTTGGGCAGCAGGAGAAAATTTGGGCAAAGCCAGTTTTTAAAGATGTTTCCATGTTTGTTATTATTATTATTATTATGTTGAAGAGATAAATATTTTCTATT
Organism: Porites evermanni; assembly: GCA_942486025.1. Classification (NCBI taxonomy): domain Eukaryota; kingdom Metazoa; phylum Cnidaria; class Anthozoa; order Scleractinia; family Poritidae; genus Porites; species Porites evermanni. The sequence goes on from CALNXI010001967.1 coordinate 74,410, forward strand.
TTAACCAGAAGTCGGCGTAATAATTCAGTTACATTCACACGAGACAGTGGTTGCCTAGCACGTGATGAGTCTCTGGTTATAAGGGAAGGGTATCATATGTTGATTTTTTTTATTGTTGGGCACTGTACTTCACTGTACTAGCTGGAATGGGCCAACCTCGTCCCCAGGGCTTTTCCCGCCCCACCCATTTTTTAAGGGAAAAGCCCTGGGGACGAGGTTGGGAATGGGCTATTTCCAGTCGTGAATTGATTAGAATAAACTTCCGCATAACTTTCTAGAATTACCTCCGCTCCTAGAACAGTGTGTGGCAGAACACGCATCAGCAATGGGTCTGAAAGTGAAGTGGCTGACTAATTTTCAGTTTGAATTACGAGAAGAATCATAATTTTTTTAAAAAATCTATCGAGCGGTTTAAAAATTATTCACTAATTTGTTTAAGTAGACCGAAATGTTTACAAAACCCCGAACAAGATCGAGCGCTAACCAAATCCTTCCTTATAGCAATTGGCAGGAGCTATCTCCATGATCTTTCACCGGCACTCGTTTTTAAAATGATTGAAACTACTATGAGGTGAAATTGCATGTCAAAAGCGCTCCGTTTTCTTCAGATTACAACTAAACATCAAGATTTTCCTTTTTTACCTTATCTCTAACAATAAAAACTTCATCCCAAAATATCTCGATAACGCTCTTACAGTTCCGTTTTAACTTCACGAACATCGAGGCGACTATTGGAGGAAAGAGCTCCCCTGAACGATTTTGTAAGAACAGTTCCCAGTGAGAAATATTGCTGCAAGTATAATAGGTAATGGCGTCATTTCGTTGCTATGACAACTCCGATGTCATTGCAATCCTGATCATGACAAATTTCCCCCTTTATCTAATACAACTGTGGTGCCATTTTTTTCCAAATGCTTGTTTTATGCTCAAACTTTGCAGGTATTGACTCTGAAAAAAACTGTATCGAGCCACTTTCATATGCCAGTACGGCCTATTTTGTTGCATGGTCCTAGTTTCCTTTCGACTGTTTTGTAAAAATTTGGGCAACTTGCAAGAATGTTTTGGGCAAATGTATTACCGCCCCCCCTGGTAAAAAATTGGCCGTACGCCTATGGCCATTTGGCATCAATGCTGCTCATTTCAAAGGATCTTCTAGCCGGATCAGTTTTGATAATATTATTGCAAAATTGACCTTTTGCATCCAACAGTATTTTTTGGCCAAAAACTATTGCCAAAGTAGCTATTATAGAAACTAAGAGTGCAGTCGTTGCTTTTTTCTTCTCCTCCTTTCCTTCTCCTTGCTCTTTCTTTTTCTCCTTCCCTTTTCCTTCGTTACTGTGATTTTGTAGCTTCTCAGGCTTAAGAAACCTGCCTTTTGATGCCTTTTCACTTAAATGACTGCAAATTTTGTTAGGTTGGTTTTCAAAAAATTGGCTAAACATACATATGTACAAACATATTTACATCCAAGATAGCTGAAAAGCGGATGGTATCGGGCACAGGCAACCCAGCCTGATCATGTATGTGACCTGAATTACCGGTAGTCAGGTTTCACAGCAATAATAGTCATTTTGATTTGGCCCTTCGAAATGGCCAGACATTATAGAGATTTAAAATCATGTTTATGGCACATGACAGTCATCAGATGCAGGTTGTGAGTTTCTCATTGTTTGGGAATGAGCAGATAAAAACTTTACATAATAAAATTGTTTAGGATTACAGTCAACTCTCTCATAACTTACACCTCACTATAATGGATGCCTAGAGTTGCTCTCTGCCTTTCTTTTTTCCTTTTAGTTGACTCCTACTTAAGACGAACACCTCTCTGACATTTACATATAGCACCGGTCCCAAAGGTGTCCATCTTAGAGAGAGTCGACTGTGATGACACTGACATGAAATGTCTTATTTTTGTGTGGAAAAATCCGTTCTAATTTACAGTTGGCTTATGCAGTAAATATTTTTCTGTATCTCTTTATTTCTCATTAAAAGTCCTGGTGGTGATGCAGCAAACTTGTTCCATCAGGGCTGTCATTTAGGGCCGGGGGCCAGAGATTTTTTCCCGCTACTATAAACATGATCTCCGGCTACTGTCATAGGAAAGTAGAGGGAAAATAGAACTAAAAGAAATCATTAGCTGTTAAATACAAGGAGTCTCCTAGTATTTAACCAGCAACTTGAAATCTTAGTTACTAGCTGCCCTGTTCCATTATAAAATCCCAACAAGGAAATATTAGTGATGTTCCAGCTCATTCAAGGCCTCACTGGATTCATTGGAAAAATAATGAAAAAAAATAATAATAATAGAAGCTACAGCTGTACATTGTATGTACATTTTTATCCTTCAGGGCTGTCATTAAGTTTTAAAGCATCCATAGCAAATGAAGATTCACCCGTAATATCTCACAAAAATTTATAGTGTCACCTTTAGCTTTCCACATTGATCACTTGTAACATCAAGTGAGCTCAGTCATAACAGGTGTTTCGGATTAACTATGGCCCTTAATGACATCTCTTTCCTTAACCAAAGAGCCATAGAAGGGATCCAAATAAAATGAGAGGTTCTAAAGAATTTCTATTCACCCCCCACTCTTTTTTTTCTGCAAATTTTATGTCCAGTTTTCATAAAACTAATATCATGTAGGCAACTTTGACACCTGACTTTCTTTAGAGGAAAGTAATTTAAAACCATTTATCTGAATGAGCACAAGTCAGTCAGTCCCAAGAGAAATGCAAAAAGACACCAAAAACTGACTGAAAAAATTTTACCATAATTATTACCATTTTTGGAAAACATTGTCTTGTTTGTGAACCACTGACCTCATGCTATGGATACTCTAACTAAGGGGTCGAGCGCGTGGGGCACAAGGTTGAGTTTGCATGTTATCAAATGTTACTGATATTATAACATTAAAGAACTGAAATGTTCTTACAAGGATACATTACATGACTTTAACAACAGTATTTTAGCACTTTGTTATTCCCAAAAGTTGCTTAAAATTTAATCAAGTTGCCCCAAAAATCAAAAGCTGCTTGATCCAAGACAAAAGTAGAAAGTGTTTTTTAAAGTTGTTTACTTTTGTATTATGTTCTTGTTTATTCGTATTATAACCACAGGCCCAGGTGATTTGTTAAGGGTTATTTACAGTGTACTCTAATTTACTCTTGACTCTATTAAAACCAAACGGTTGGTCCCTTGGTGAAAGGTGTTCGAAGACATTTGCAAAGCCCTGACCAATCAAATACCCTGCTATGGTTTGGCTCGGGGTGGTAGGGAGGCTTACATTGACTAGCATATCTAACAGTTCATGAACCAGCCAGTGCAACAGTGCTGAATTGCCCAATGCTTATTATCTTGAAACATTTCCCTTGATTTCATTATTAAGATTACTGCTACCAATGAATTCAAATCTCATGATGCATGTGTGTGGGTTTCAGAGGTCAAGGATCCACGAACCAAGCTTTGGTAGGACATTTTGCATTATTTACATGTATTTGTCGCAATCAAAATTCAGTTACTGCTAAAAATGTTAATTAGCTGTATAATAATTAAAAATTTAGGCAATGTGGGGCTCCAGAAAATATCCATACCCCACCACAGAGGGAATTTCACTTAGTACCCCCCCCTCCAACCTCCCTGGATTTTCCATATTTATAAGGAACTGGTGACCCATTCCCCCCACCCTTCCGGAAATTTCACAAATTAAGACAAAGCCCCTCCAGCCCCTCTGGAAAAGTTTATTTTCACAAAAAAGGATTATCAAAGTATTAAAACGATGCCATTTGTAGTTATGCAATGGTTTTCATTTTTATTGAGTGGTCTCGAATTAGAACACAGTAAACTACCGACAAAACAACCTAAACTACAAAATATTGCTTATCCCTTTAAATGAAAGAGAGAAAGTTGATTTTCCTCTTTTTTAGTAAGAATGCAATTGACCTTGAAAATAGTTTCTTCTTTTTTTATTCGAAATGAATTGTTTCAGTTGAAATGAAATGTTCTTAATTTGAATAATTTTTGTTTAATGAAATGAATTTTTTTATAATCAAACTAAGTGTTTTTTTTTAATGAAAGGAATTGTAAATAGTGTTTTGACGAAATAGTTTTTTTTTTTTAAAGTGAATTAATTGTAAATAGGATTTTAATAGTTAGTATGTTATCAATAAAATATGTGAGGATTAAAAGTAAAAAAAAAAAAAGAGAGAGAAAGTCGTATTAATTTGTCAGTTACGTACGTTTACTTTGATGTGTAAGCTTACAATTTTTTTCTTCCAAATGTAGCTGTCTCCACAACCGTAATTTTGATGGAATTAACGCCATTTCAGCATGAATACGATCGCAAACACATCAAACTTTCAACCACAAAATAAAGGGACAATGAAAAGGAGAAAAAAAATTCAAGATTCTGAAATCATTACATCGTATACCTTCTGCTTCTTGAAGTGAAACTTTCACTGTTATACTGTTTTTCGATCGACTGACACGACACGGAGATCGAACAAACATAGCTAGGAAAGAGTGAGCTTGTGTAACCACACCTGTTTTGCATTTGTCTCTACAGAGACTGGTAACCAGTAATATAATGGCGGTCAATATTACGCATGCAAGAAGTTGAGTTTTTGTCAGCCTAACAGGGGCCTAATTCCTTTGGATTCGCATGCATAATGCTTTTGGAAGAAAGAAAACCTGGATTAGATGAAAAAACAATAGTCAAACTTAGTTATGTCTTCAAAAATGATCTACCAGATCAGTAGGTGGCAATTTTCGTACTGAGGTTGAAATTAACCCCTTGGAAAGTGATTTTTATCGTCCAACCCCCTTCCCCTCTGTAGTTTCTTGGGCCTCTGACATCCCCACCCCCTCCAAATTTCCAATTCCCTCCATGGTGGGGGTATGGATAATTATTTTTCTGGAACCACACAATATATTTTGAAAATACGTGAACACAGAACTGTTTACACAGTTAGCCAGGTTTGAACTCCACAAGGATTTTTGTTTTCAACTGTTTTTGGGCTTGTTTATTTGTTAAATTGGTCAACAGTGTGTTACAAATTTTCAGCAAACACAGCTGAAAGTAGTTTGGTAAATAAGTTGTATGTAGCCTCGGGGTAAACCTTAGTATCCTCCAGAGAGAGGAGTCCAGGGGCGCTTTATTTCCATTCAACCCAAAATTCCGGAAATTTCGGTTGGTTGATCAAATGGAATGGTCCATTTCGGTTTGGTCTGAACTGGGCAGCCAATTTTCCTGGGGGAGGGGGTGGCTGCACACTTAGGCCATCAGGCATTTCACTTACCATTGCATGACTTAGCATCTCATGTGAGAGTTAAACAGTTACTCAATTGAACATTATTGTACCCTTTTGGGTACAATTTTGGTACAAGAAAAATGAGTACCATTTTAAAGGCGGGGCTGTATAGTACCTTTTCATTAATTCCACCATTATGAATAAAAACAAGCAAGTTAGCCAATAAGTGTTATTTTACACACACCCCTCCCTGAATCCCTTTGCTCCCCAAAATAGAGTTTTACTAATTTGACCTAACCGGAAGTTCAAAAAATTATTGTTACGGGTCAAAAGGCTGTTAATAACAGGCAGTACATTTCTCAATTCTGGTTCTGAAAACTAGTTAACAAAGCAAATTAAATTTAAGTTTTGTTTTTATCTTGTGTTATAAAGCCTTTCTAACTGTCCTAGTGAATATACAGGGTGTCCCAAAAGTTCGTTCCTCTACTTCATAAGTCTGTAACGCAGTACGATTGGACTTGATCAGCACATAATTTAAACCAAGGTTGTGACTTTCAGTCTAATTAAATATTTCATACTTCTTGTGCCATCTTTTGACTCGAAATTCCATTTGTGTAATTTCGCTCCAACGGTGCGCTGCCTGAGTAACTTTTCCCGCCATGTGTTTTTTGCATTTTGTAGCCCGAAATGTTCGAACTCCTAAATTGTTTTGTGTGAATATCCTGAAAGATTAAACACTCTCAACGAAGAAACACTCAGCTACGTGCAAGCAGAAACATGTTTTTCTATCTACTGGCTTATCAGTCAAACAAATTCCTAAAAAAATGGAAAAATCCGAATGTTGGGTGGTAAGATGGTCATAGAGAAATGAAGGTTTTACTGACAAGAAATGAGGGGTAAGACCGAAAGTGCTGAATAAAACCGCTAAAACAGTTTTAAAGAAGGCCATGTACAAAACAGGAAACCCAACGAGGTAGCTCTTACAACAGTTAGGAAGTTAAGTCTGGAGCAGGTTCATGAAAAGCAAACTTTGGAGACCACTGAGATGGCAAAAAAAACTTTACTCCCGGCCGAGGCCGTCCACCAAGCAATGTTCAGCTCGTCTTAAATTTGTAAAGATGAACAAAAGCATTACTGTAGAAAGGGGACGGAACGATCATCTTTTCTTGGATCAATGCCCAAAATATTTTGTTTCAGCTGCCTAATCTAAAAAATTATATTGTTTTGGAGGCGAAGTGACTCCTGCATACTAGGTGATAAAAAAGCTCAAAATGAATCATCTAGGGCTCTACATGCTACATGGTAACTGAACTTCTGAACACAAGTACTCGATAGAGTAAGAAACATATTTTAGAAATTTCATGTAAAAATGAAGTTTTGATCAAAAGTTATAGCACATGAAATTAGAGGAACGAACTTTTGGGACACCCTGTATATAATATTGTTTTTGACATGGTGATCTACAAATATGAACACATTCCCCAGGACATTCCTTTGTCCATTTTATTCCGGGGGAGGAACTCTCTTACATTAACCTTATAGATATTGCTCTGAAATAGTGTAAAGATTAGATGAGGTGGATGGTGGGCTACCCCACTACGACTTCCCAGAAATACTCTCCCCCCCCCCCCCCCCCCCCCCCCACCCAAAAAAACAAACAAATTAAAAAAAACACAAAAATAAAACCCGAGCACACAACAAAAAAAACAAAACATAAACACACAAAAACTAAACAACAAAACTAAAAAAAAAAAAAAAACAAAAAAATATAAAAAAAACCCCCCCCCCCCCCCCCCCCCGTGAGAAAAAAAATTAAACCCATTTCTTAAACTGGGCTTGCAACAGGCTGCCCAGTTAACAAGAAAGACATTAGCAATTGCAATGCTACATGTACATCATCCAAAGTAATTAACAAATGTTGAGACTAGATGTACATGTGGTTGGTGTTTAACATCTGCAGTGTCTTGAGTTGACAAAATGCTAAGTGACTGAAAAAAAAATACAGTAGATAATGAAATATATTTAATTTTTAGGAGAGGGACCATTAGAAAAGTTATGGGGGGTGGAATATTAGCATTGCAAAGCTACATCTTCTAAAGTAATTAACAAATGTTGAGACTAGATGTACATGTCATTGGTGTTTAACGTGTGCAGTGTCTTGAGTCAATTATTGACTGAAAAAAAAAATACAGTAGACTGTTAATGTAATGTAATAATTATTTTTAAGAGAGGCCATTAGAAAAGTTATGGGGGAGGTGGGGTGGCAAAGTGCATACAGGAAAAATTGTGCAAGAGAAAAATTAATGAAAAAAAAAACATACATGTGGAGTACTAACCTAAAAAACATATTCATGCACTGGCCAAAAAAATAATTCATGCTACATGTAGGTATACAAACATAAATGTTTAGGAACAAAAATCATGCCAATCTCATTCCCAGTGTTTCCTTTGTTGCTTTGAGGAAGCACCCTGGTTACAGCTGGTCATGTGACTACCTGTGACACTGGACTCCTCACCAGGGTAGGCTAGGGCTAATGAATTAACTTGAGGATGGGCTAAAACTTGATAGGCAGTAATATGTTTTCAGTCACACGCTGTTTGCTTTGGAAAGGTAAATGTTAAAGAGTGAGGTTTGTTTATTATTGTTCTTTCAAAAAAAGTTTGTGAGGATCACTCTGAAAATATTGAATTCGACCCATCAGGAGCCCTGCTTGACTTTCAACCTGTTTTGTGCAGTGTAAATAAGTAGGTACTTGCTTGACAACACACACATAGTTTACTTTATAGAGTAGTATTTTAACGACCAGTAATTACAAATAGTACTCTTCATTACGCTGTCAAGAAGTGCTTCAATGGCAGACATCACGCAGATGAAATATTTCCCATCTCCTCCATGCA
>CALNXI010001967.1:87554-95422 GCA_942486025.1 Porites evermanni
TAAGCACGGTATAGTGCTTCTATTTTTAGTTATGTTTCAAACCATGTTATGTCACTTGTCATCCAAAAGCTTTAATAAGCAAGCTTTAAAGTAAGCTTTTTCATGATTCACTATTGAGTTTTAACGACCTTGTGTCACTGAACGTGAATTGAATAACCGAACTATAATAAGACTTCAGGTAGTCTGTACGTTGTCATGTACATGTAGGTGTGTTTTCATTGTGAGCTTATCTAAACAATTTTCCCTTTGATTATAATAGTCTAATTCAATTTGACTCTTGTTTAATGTGTTGCTCAATTCATACAATTTCCACATTCGTTATTTCATGGCAATTTCCTTTGTTGGTACTGGAACTAGAAGGGCTTTGGAAGGGCTTGTTCAGGCATGCATCTGCTATTCACTTACAGCAGAACCACTATTCAGGGGACACCTTCGGGACTGTGGCAAGTGTCTGCTGAATAGAGGTGTCCCCTGAATAGAGGTTGGGCTGGGTATTGTTAATAATTAACCAAGGGATACAACACAAAAAAAATCATCATTAACTTATCTCTACTACATTATATATGGTGATATTCACAAAAGTGCATTACATCAATTTAAGTGAGTTAGTTCTCTTTGTGAAAGTTTCTGTAATTGTGATAAGTGTACACGTAAAAAATCAATCCTCTTTGTGGTCATTCACGTTTTGATTGCTAACGTGTCCCCTGAATAAAAAGGGTAAATCCTGGTTTTGGGACCCAGAAAAAGTGTCCCTTTTCTTTAAACAGAGGCGTCCCTTAATTGCAATTTCCGTGAGCTTACCAGTAGTAAAAAGCCATTGTTACATGTACTTGTTTAAAGCCCTTTGTAAAATTTGCGACCCTTTTTTCAGGATATGTCATCCATTCCTAGCGCAGCCTCTACATTACAGGAAGGCCATGAAAGCAATTCAGGATCCACTTCCTCCAGGAAATTGAGAGTGACTCTTTTAAGCAGTGAATGGAGGTCAACCAAAGGAGGCTTGTCAACCATCAACCGAGAGCTGGCCATTCAGTTGGCTAAACACCCCAGCGTGGAGGTCAGTGTTTATCTCCCTGAGTGCAGTGTAGATGATAAGCGAGTTGCTACCAGTCACAATGTCCATCTCATTGAAGCAGAAAAAATGCCAGGTTTAGGACCCGATCTCTGGTTGTCTTGTCTGCCCGAAGACCATGCTGTGGACTGTGTGATAGGACACGGGGCCGTTCTTGGTCGGCAAGTGCAGATTATAAAACGGCATCATCATTGTAAGTGGATTCAGGTCGTTCATACCTCTCCAGAAGAACTTGGGATGTACAAAGAATATGAAGAACACATTTCCAGAGGTGAGGAGAAACACCAGGTTGAGGTTGAACTCTGTAAATTGGCTGATCAAGTTGTAGCTGTTGGACCCAAGCTGGCTGATGCTTTTTCCGGTTATCTGCGTCCTTGTGGAAAAGATCAAGATGTTCTCGATCTTACCCCGGGGATTTTCTCTGAGTCTGCTGATGTAAGCCAAGCTACTGAAGAAAGAAACTCATTCAATGTTTTGGTCTTTGGACGTGGTGACAGTGAAGATTTCCAGCTAAAAGGATATGACATCGCTGCCCAAGCCATTGCTGAGTTGAAAGACACGACCTATAAACTTGTGTTTGTTGGAGCAACACGGGGAGAAGAAGAGAAAGTAGCAAGAAAGTTAGTGGAGCAGGGTATTGATCCTAGTCAACTTAAAGAGCGTCGCTTTAATGAAAGTGGGAAGAAACTAGCTGATTTATTTTGCGAAGTAGATCTTGCTGTAATACCATCACGAACTGAGGGATTTGGTCTAGCTGCCCTTGAGGCTTTATCTGCTGGTCTGCCTGTGCTGGTCAGTGGGAACTCTGGTCTTGCGGAAGCTTTGAAGAAAGTTCCACATGGTTCAAGCTGTGTTGTGGAATCAGAAGATCCTAAAGACTGGGCCAATGCAATCAGAACTGTCCGTCACAAAGACAGGGAAATGCGACTTGGAGAGTTTGATTTTGTGCGTGGTGCATATGCAAAAAAGTACAGCTGGAAGGAACAGTGTGATAAACTTGCTGAAAGGATGAAAGTGATCTCTTCAGAAGGTCAGTTAAAATGAATACTATTGTATTGCGTCTTCTGTTGCATATACATTAGTAATGTTCTCCCTATCAGGCGGTAGCCGGTAAAATTTACTGCCTGAAGCAACACTTCTTACCGCCTGCAATGGCCTGAAGGTTTACTAAAATTAAAGAAATACTTTTAAAAAATACACAAGTTGTTATCTGATCCAATTATCACATGCCACAAGAAAATGAATGAATGTATGGACTTACGTAAGTATGCACAGCTTTTCTTTTTATGTGCCACACATTCTGGAAAGAGAACATTGAAGACACTATTGGAATCAGTCGTTTTAACTTGTTCTGAAAAGGTAACAACGGCCAATTTGCGTAAAGCAGGTCTTATATTTAGGGAATGACATTTCAGAGAAGTTAGCTCCTAAATTTCCCAGCAAGAGCGGGACCATTTCCCGCACTCCACTTACCGCCTGTCCCGACGCCTGTCCCCTGAAACGTACACCTCTGTGGTGCCTATTTTTTTGCCTTACCGGCTGTGAATGGTCCCTTACCTGCTGAGCAAAAATCTAGGGAGAACACTGCATTAGACTTTAAATGAAATGTATGCTAGCCTGCAATTAAAACCGGCTCTCCCATCGCTCCCTGCCACTGGCAATATTTTGTGGAAGAGAATGATGAGAGGCGGCTGTAATCGCAGGCTAAATGTATGCTTAATAGTTAGGATTTATTGCGTTTACAAAGTAAAAAGATCCCGTGCACTCATTCAACTTGAAAGCATTGTTAATGCATGCTCATTTGGAAGCAGATATTATCACAAACAACTGCACCTATATTTTGGCAGAAATAGCTTTATTATATAGACACGAGTGTTTTACTGGAAAATAGATCACTCGTAAAATTCATAAAAACTACATCCGGTACGCGAGTGGTTTATTTTCCATAATCTCACACGTGAGTTTATCGATAACGTAATTTCGGTAATTTCCCTCTATTATTTTATCGATGTCATTTTGTCTATATAATAAAAAGAACATTACACGGCGGCTTGAAGATATGAATTTTATTTTCTCGTGGTAAAACAACATTTTACTCGCTGTGCTCGTTCGTAAAATATTGTTTTGCCACTCGAATATAAAATTCATATCTTCGCGCCACCGTGTAATATCCTCTATGTATTATTTAAACGATAAATAAACAGGAATATTTCTATAGAGTTGGGCTGGAAGTAAAACGCTATCTGAAACATTGATCGGAGGTTAAGGTGCCTTGTACACGTTAATTCTCAGTTGAAAACAAAAGCACGTTAGGTGGCAATTCTACTGGCAGAAATAATTAGACCAACACCAAAACTGATTTCATTTCAGAATCATCAAAGAGACTTCAGTCTTTGGACAAAGGTAAAAGGCCATTATCACCAAGTGATACCCCAGCTTCAAAACCACCGAGACTATTGAGATATGCAGGTAAATCATGTGTTGCTGCAGTACATCAATCATTAGAGTTTTCAGTCTATACATGTAGTGTAGAGCTGTATTGATTTATAGCCTAGCACACGCAGCGGAGCACCTTGGGTAAGAACAATCTCGACCCCAGAGCTCTAGTCTGCGCAAGACTGCCAGGGAGAAATAGCTCTGGGGAACCCTGGAGCAAGATTGTCTCTGATTGGTTTCAGCAAAAAAACAATAAAAGTGTTTCTGATTGGTTCATTCAAGTTTGCACGACAGTTGGTCAACGCGCGGCGTGTCTGGCGTGTGAGCGGGTTTTCCTAGAAATGTTGATGTAAACACACCCAGCCGATTCTTGATTTCAGCGATTCCAAAACAACGCTTGCTCGACTAATTAGGCAGAATAACTGGATTCCCCGATGTTCAAATAAAATACGTTACCTGCATATCGAAAATTGACCAACAAAAAGATTTGAATGTTAAAAATTTAATAAAAATACACCGACTTTTTCAGCTACAATTTATGGAGCATGATTCATTTTCTTCGACTTCCACGTTATCGTATTCAGACGAAGTAGCCGAGCATGAATGAAAAGTTTAGCTTCATGTTGTAAGTTGCCTAAAAACAGACTTGCACGAGAAAAATAAACAGAAAAAGTGAATTGTTCCCTAAAGTGATGCTTGTGCAATGCGACTCGCTCAGGGGCACCCTACGGTTTCCTCCTAAACACATTGAAAACACTTTTAAGGCTTTCCAGAGTACTTTTCATCTCTAGAAATGCGTTCTAAGCGGAGCTATAAAATTTTTATCTGTTCGGTCATTCTAGCGGAACTTGAGTTCTTTTCAAAATTACAAGGGCTTCAGTATTATTTTCCCGAAAATTTTAGATGTAATTTAACTTATTCCGAAGCAGCAGGAAACTATATTACGTACAAAACAACAGGAACACGAGCGTGAGTTGTGGAAGTAAAAGCTTGAAGATGAAGTTAATACTTGTAGCATAAAAGAAATTAGAAATGGAGAAAACAGCTGTTTCCAGCACCACAAAGTTACCGAAATGGAAGATAACACCGTTCAAGGGTACTGCCGGCGAATGGGTAAGATTTGAAAACATGTTCCTGACATAAGTTGATGCGAAGTCGATTTCCGACGAAGAGAAATTCGGGTACCTTCTAGAATCCGTTAGCCCGCAGGTGAGAGACAGAATTGCAGATTTAAAGCCTGGAACTGTTAGTTACAAGACAGTGTGGGATCGACTAAAGAAAGAATACTGGCAAACAAAGGTCGTCATGAATGCGCACATGGAGGAAATCGTCAATTTATTCCTAGTCAAGGGATCCAATTATTTCAGGGTGCAAGAATTCTACGAGAAACTGAGTAGGAATTATGACGCGTTTCAAACCCTCGAAGTTACAAGGGTTTGTTATGACTACGCTTAACAAGCTATCTCAGGTAAAGCCCGATCTGGTGAGGGTGGATGAAAGTTGGGAGGAATGGTCCATGGAAGACCTGATTGATGCTCTGCAGAAGTGGCTTAGGAGAAATCACGTCGAAAGTAGCAAATGCGAAAAAGCATCTGTTCTCACAGAAGTAAGGAGACAAGCTGAAGCCCTATTGCCTTTTCTGCCGAAAACAAGAGCACTGGAGTGAAGACTGTACCCTGGTAACAACGTTAGCGGATAGTAAGAAGTTCTTCGTAGATCACAATTTGTGTTTTAATTGTGGACATTCAAACCACAGTGCAGACCAGTGCCGTAGGCGTGGTTGCGCGAAGTGCAAATACAAGCATCATGTAAGCATATGCGATAGACCGGAGAGGGAAAACAGTAATCCAGATGGAGTGTCAGTGACATTCTACCCCAATTATGCAGAGGAGAAAGTGCTACCTGCAATTATTCCGGACAGTATTGAAGGACAAGTGCTTTGGGCTTACCTAGATACAGGATCTGGACACAACTTCATTTCACGTGAAGCAGTCAGTTTAAAGCCACGAGACTCACGAAATCTTGACATTTAATTGAACCAAAGTCCAGACAGTGCCAATCTTTGACACCCACATTAAATTCTTGGACGGAGAATCATGTGAAGAGGTGGAATTCACTGGATCGAAGTTAGCTGATTTTACTACAGTGAGAAGGGCAGACATTAATCAGCGGAAGTTGAAGTATTCACATACACAGGACAAGAGGTTCTACATGACGTCCACAGGAGAACATTAGATACACCTCATTCTCGGACACGGTATTTATAGCAAAATAAAGACGGAGAGAGTATTCAAAGGGCACCCTGGAGAGCCGCTGGTATGGGAGACAACTTTCGGTTGGGTGGTGCATGCGGGAGACGAATATGGGAGTGGAAACAGCTGAATGTACATGAGAGAGCTTAATGACTATGAGAAACTGTACAGTTTGGATGTACTGGGAGTCGAGGACCGGGGAGAGAATGATCAACTGCGTGACTTTGAAGAGAGTGTTGTGAGAAAGCAAGATGGAAGGTATGAGGTTGGTTTTCCTTGGATACCGGGAGCCACATTAACGAACACAAATGACGCACTCAGCCGAAAGCGGCTTGAAAACGTGGAAAGAAAGCTGCCAAGAGATGAGAAACTGAAAGGAGAGTATGGTGGCATCGTTGAAGAGCAACTCAGAGCAGGGGTAATCGAGGAAGCACCTAAGAGTCCGTCTGGAAAACGTGTGTTCTACATGCTACACAAGCCAATTGTAAAGCAGAGTACAGTTACGACGAAGGTTCCCATGGTGTTTGACGCGAGTGCTAAGCCCAGCCTTTGATTAACAACATCAATGATTGCATGTTTACTGGTCCCCCGTTGCAGCCGTTTCTTTGGGACATAACGGTTAGAGTGCGAATGTCCACAAGTCTGCTTCTTGGAGACATAGAAAAGGCGTTTCTCCAGATAGGTGTGAAAGAGGAGGATAGAGATGCATTCAGATTCTTGTTCAACATTAAAGGAACAGAGAAACATTTAAGATTTACACTGATACCTTTCGGAGTTGAAGCAAGTCCTTTCCTACTGGGAGCCACTCTGCAGCATCACAAAAAGGATCAGAATTTGAAGACAGTGAGAGCACTTAAGGAGAACACTTATGTTGACAATCTCATGCAAACGGGAGGAAATGACGAGGAACTCATGCGGTTCAAAGCAGAGAGTACTGCCAGACGTGAGTCTACCAGGTTCCCGGTGCACAAGTTTCAAGTTTCTTGAAAGTGAAGGCATGCGAAACCCAAGCAAGATCCTTGGACACGCGTGGAATAAAGATGATGACACACCGGAGCCGCTTGCAAAGCCTTTTCCACAAGAACATCCAGTTACCAAGCGCACTATACTCAGTTACCTAGGAACTGTCTACAGCCCACTCGAGATAATCTCACCCACCATGGCTGAGGGAAAGCATATTTATCGAGAAGCCTGCGATGAGAAGAAAGGCTAGAATGCAGAAGTTTCCCCCAGATTGAAGAACCAATGGTTAAGGTGGACGAAGCAACTTAGAGATGTAAACGTGTCTACAAGTATTGCTTCATTCGTCAGAGAGATAGGAGCAGTTCATTTACATCTTTTCGCAGATGCCAGCATATTAGCATGCTGTGCAGCAGCTGTTGCGGGGGTAGAACATGAGGCAGGCGTGACCAAAGGACTTCTGACCTCAAAGTCGCGGATATCAAAGAGAAGTTCATTAATAGCAAGACTGGAGCTCGTAAGTGGCCACATGGCAGTAAACATTGCGAAGAACCTCTTCACTGCTCTCCAGCGGTGACCCATCAAAACCATCAACATTTGGATGGAAAGTATGGTAGCACTATGTTGGATACCAATCCTGGGAGAGGGTGGAAGGTGTTTGTATCAAATAGAGTAAAGAAGATAGCAGAAACGGCTGGTCCAGTCAACATCACTTGGAAGTACTGCCCATCAGAGTTGAATCTAGCAGACCTCGGAAGTAGAGGGGCAACCATTGTGAAGATGGAAAGAGGAAACTGGTTTGGCGGTCTGGATTGGCTCTTGGACAAAAGGCGGTGGCCAGAGCAGCCTAGGCTGAATAGCACCAAAGAAACAGATGAAGAGAGTAAGGTCACCCAAGAGGCAGTTCTTCGAACACAAGAGCGTATGTTCGTTGATTGGAATGCCGTGCTAGAAAGGAGCACCTACTGGCGTACAATGGGAGTAACAGCATGGGTGTTACGGTTTATCAGAAACTGTAAAGGAGCAAGTCAAAGAAGAGGTCGTGAGAGATCACAACTGCAAGTGACTACTGGGTAAAGCGAGTTCAGAAAGCAGAAGAAACATGTCTGAAGTCCCCAGGATGGAAGTTGGCCAAAGATGACCATACA
>CALNXI010001968.1:0-20611 GCA_942486025.1 Porites evermanni
GGTTTACCTAAATTTATAAAGCTTTGTATGGAAACGCCATGTTGGTGTCCCTTTCAGGAACACCAATATGGCCGCCGGATACCAACAGAAACATCTGTTTGCGAGTTCTCCTACTAATGCGTGAATTCTTCGCTTGAGGAACTCATAAAGATTACAGTAATATTTATTCTGAGACAAGGAATGTTTAGATTGCAAAATCTCCCAAAACCTGTAATGTTTTTAACCCACATAAGAGCTTTGCCTTCCGCCAGCTAAATGCCGCGTCACGCAAAAGCCTGGAAATTCAAGCGTCCTCTCTCGCAAAACGAAGAACCCTTTCGAACCAAAAATTTGTTTATGTAAAGATGTTTAGGTACTGTGATACCTCGTGAAAGTAGAAACTCAGAAGAATCGATAGTTTCTTAGTTTGATTTTTTGTGACGTCACGTGCAACCCAAGAATGGAAGCACCTTTACTCGTTCATTCCTGGCAGGATCGTATTATTTCAATCCGGATGAAATAGAAACGTTTTACGACGCAGCCTTTACATCACAAGGTAGGTTCGAGGATGAGCTAGCGTCACTATATATTGTATATAATTTTTCCAGGAATTTTAAAAACTGATAAGTAATATAGCCATTTTAAAAAGTTGCAGGGATTGATCTAAACACTAATTTCAACAACAAATTTTCAACGTATATCTTCTTCTGAACTTTCGCTTTCATGTCAAAAACGCCTAAAAATTGGGTTAGCGTTCTTGCTTGGGACGCGTAAAACCAACTAAAGGCCGTTAATACACCCTAGTAAATGTTTCTGGCCTCCGTCATGCCAGGCATTAAACCTCGATATAACCCTTATACGGAAGGGTCAAGGGACTGGCAAAATTTGTTCGCTGTACCGAGGTTTCGTTATACTTCAAGGTTCTTTTTGATATATTTTACTATTAATGGGGTAAAGAAATTCGTTCGTAATATGCCAAGGACTTCATTATATAGAGGTTCGCCGGTTATATCGAGGTTCCACTGTACCCACTTTTACTAATTGCAATCAGGGAGATGTGTAAAACAAATATCGATAGATGACAACGGCTGACTTCAAAGCTAACAGGTGACAGGTAGCTACGGTTGATCTAAAAAAAATGTCATAAATTTGTTGGACAATTTCATGCCAGGCTCATGATATTCATTGTAACGATTTTGAAATTCAAATCTTAGAAGGAAACATTTTTAAAGCGCGCTGTTAGTTGAGGAGACAATATAAAAACCTCATCAGTATTGACCACGCTATCTAAAAAACTTCCACAGCTTCAGCAAGAACAATCCGTCCAAGTTACACGGCTTCGACGACGGCGTCGCCAAGTTTATCGCCATTTCAAAAGAACTTTACCCTTTTATTTTCTATACCTCTCGTCGGTTAAACGGTTTTATACAAAAATTTATGTAGTTCTCTATTTATTATTTTCGTATTTTTCTCTAATGCGCCTCCATGACGTTAGTTATGTTTGTTTACGGACCTGTAGAAAACAAAAAAAAAAGACACTCTGATATCAGCCTTCTTTAATAATTAGCAAACGCTACAAAGTATCTCTCTGTACATGCACCTGTTAAGGGCGGGAGTACAATCTTGAGCTATCTTACGCTGCAGTTTAAGGTGTTTCGATACAGTTTTTCGAAGACCATGCAAAGATTTTTCAAACGCCTTAAAAGAATTTTATTAGCACTTGTCCGATCACTATGAAATTATCACCACGGACTAATTTTGGATTGAAGTTTCTTAAAATTTAGTTTGATAAATGAAATCGATATCACTATGACAAAAACAAACAATTAAAACGTTGAAATCGGTAAAAGCCTAATTTTGAGCGATCTAGACTAGTCCTGCTACTGAAAATCCCACATCAGGAACTTAAAGTGTGCTGTCATATAGCAAACAACCTCCGTGAGAAGTAAAAAAAATCTGTATGTTTGAATTGAAATAAAACGTAAATTTAATTCAAACCTTATATTTTCAAAAGCCGTTATAAATTATGTAGTAAAAAAGTTCTGAATAACTCAAACTAATCTTAAATAGCGTCAGAATTTAATATCATATTTCGACGCTAGGAAATTTTGGCGTATTTTCCAGATTTTCTTTCTTGCTAATTTGAAAACTAACCTTTTTTGTCACCACCTGTGTAAGTCAGCAACTTTATTGTTCTAATTGATGATTTATATATATATATATATAGAACGGCTTGACAGAATTCTTTTTAAACCTTATCAAAAGATGTTCACGATGTTTATAATAATGTCTGAAACTTTCATGAAGATTGATTCATTGCAATACCTTTAAGTTTCAAGACGATTACCTAACCTACAAACCGGTCAAAAATCCGCGTTACAACATTCACTGTTTTGACGTTATGCTAATGTTTCCAAATTAATGCCCAGCATACATACCTCCATGATTAGTCGTTTCAGTGAGGGGACTTTAGGAAGTTAAAATCCAAAACGTTTTCCGGAGAAGCATGCCCCCTCGGCCAAAATCGGTCAGTCAACCTAGGTCCGCGCCTGCATCCAATGATCTTTCTTTTTTATGGTATCGTTTTTGTTTTGTCCACTTTAGTGATTGGCTTAAATAATTCTGTCATTGTGGGAAATAATTCTGAATACTTGGCTATCTTGACCAACTGGATAACACCCAGAAGAAGTGAAAATGATTGGAAACTCTGCTGGAGAGCATCACGTGATGGCTGGGGTAACAATATATTCCATTCCGAAAAAGGACCAACAATTACTATTGTAAAGGTTGGAAAGTATATCTTTGGAGGCTACACCAGTTTATCATGGAGTAAGTATCTCAGTTGACTTATTTAAGTAACTGTTTTCTGGCCCTACCACCAGACATGCGTTGTCGATGGCTGAGACGGTGGACGCTTAAAATGGTGAATGTGTGGACCTGGAGCTTTTGATGAGTTTATATTAACACGAAAACGCCGAAGGTTTTGGGAAACGCATTAGTGAGCATGCTGGCCTTTCCATTCTTTGTTTAGGTTCTGGTTGCGTTGGCTATCAGTACGATTCACAAGCCTTTTTGTTCTCGCTGGTAAACAAGCCAGGATGGGCATCTGTAAAGTTGAATCAGACAGGATTGAATGGGTATCTCCAATTGTATTCCATATACAGCTGTTACAAACTTTGTCCTATTTTTGGAGGAGGAAATGACTTGTATATTTATTCCCACAATTCTTATTCAAATCTCGGCTCCGCGTACAGTCCGCCGAGCGGCTACAGCTTTGGAAGCAACTTTGCTCATTCATTCCTGGCAGGATCGTATCATTTCAATCCGGATGAAGTAGAAACGTTTTACGACGTAGCGTTTACTTCACAAGGTAAAGGTTCGAGGATGAGCTAGAGTCACTATATATTACATATAATTTTCCAGGAATTTTAAAAAATGATATATAATTAATCTACATTTTAAAAAGTTGTAGGGATTAATTAAAAACAAATTAAAAATTAATTAAGACGCCCGCGACAACAAATTTTCAATGTATATCTTCTTGTGAACTTTTGCTTTCATGTTAAAAACGCCTAAAAATGGGGTTACCGTTCTTGCTTGGGACGCGCTGTAAAAGCAAGGTCGTCTGAATACACCTTACTAAGTGTTTCTGGCATCTGCCATGCCAGGGATTTAAACCTCGATATAACGAAGGGCCGAGGGACTGGCAAAATTTGTTCACTGTAACGAAGTTTCGTTATATATGAAGGTTCCTTTTGATATATTTTACTTTTACTGGGGCAAAGAAATTCGTTCGTTATACCAAGGACTTCGCTATATAGAGGTTCGTTCTAACGAGGCGGTTCCACTGAACCCACTTTTACTAATTGCAATCAGGGAGATTTCTAAAACAAATATTGATAGATGACAATGGCTGACTTCACGGCTAACAGGTTGCAGGTAGCTACGGTTGATCTAAAAAACATGTCATAAATTCGTTGGAAAATTTCGCGCCAAGCTCATTATATTCTTTGTACCGATACTGGATTTCAAATCTTCTGGAATGAAACATAAAGGCGCCGTTAGGTGAGGAGACAATATACACCTCAACTACTGACCACGCTATCTAAAAAAATTCCACAGCTGCGACAAGAAAAATCATTCCAAGTTACACGGCTTCAGCTAGTGCGTCACCAAGTTTATCGCTATCAGTGAGTATCAGTGCATCGGTTTCACCAAGCACTTCACCGTCAGTCAGTGCAAGCGTGCCACTCCTTTCATCAGGTGAGTTTGAGGAGTTAAACACCTTGCCTTTTGTGGAAGTTCGTTTAATTGAGCGAATTACTATAAGATACCATTTTCATAAGCGTTGTTGCAAATGAAGTAGAGTAGTTCAGTGAAACGTTATTTTTAGTTCATAATGAGCGATCTATGGTAACCAGTTGCTCAATGATGTTAAGTATGAAAGCACTAAAAGTTTGAGCAAGGTTTCCGTCAGACTTACAAGGTGAGGGCAGGAGAAGTGATAAGGCTGGATTCAACCCAAGGTTATTCTCAGATATATTTTGAAAAGATTTTGAGACAAAACCTCTTATTCACAGTAGCTGTTCATTTTAATGTTAAGGGTTATATTTCATAATAATGTAAAGTTTATTTATTTGGTAACCGTCTCGTTTCCTATCTTCAAAATTTGCAATATGGTTGCTCTTTCAATTAAACTTTAGGGTTTCATAATGGAAGTCTACTCTGTGTCAATTCAGGTTCGAGGATTAGCTAGCGTCACTATATATCATATCATTATTAGTTTCCAGGAATAATTCTTGCTTGGGACGCGTTAAATTAAGGGTGTTATAAAATACACCTCAGTAAGTGTTTCTGGCATCCGCCATTAGGTATTAAACCTCGATGTAACGAACGGCCAAGGGACTGGCCAAATTTGTTCGCTGTAACGAGGTCTCGCTATATCAAAGTACCGACGGAAGGACTTTGCTATATAGAGGTTCGTTATATCGAGGTTCCACAGTACTGACTTCTACTAACTGCAATCAGGGAGATGACTAAAAAAATATCAATATATGACAACGGCTGGAAGGCTAACAGGTGACAGGTAGCTACGGTTAATCTAAAAAATATGTTATAAATTCGTTGGCAAATTTCCCGCCAGGCTGATGATGTTCATTGTAACGATTTCGAATATCAAATCTTTTAGACGAAAACATCAGAGCGCCGTTAGTTGAGGAGACAAATATAAACCTCAACTACTGACCACGCTATCTAAAACAAATTCCACAGCTGCAACAAGAAAAATCATTCCAAGTTACACGGCTTCAGCTAGTGCGTCACCAAGTCTATCACCATCAGTGAGTGTCAGTGCATCGGTTTCACCAAGCACTTCACCGTCAGTCAGTGCAAGCGTGCCACTCCTTTCATCAGGTGAGTTTGAGGAGTTAAACACCCTGCCTTTTGTGGAAGTTCGTTCACCTTGAGCTACTAGACATTAATTTTATTAGCGTTGTTGCAAATGAAGTAGAATAGTTCAGTGAAACGCTATTTTTAGTTGATAATGAGCGATCTGAGGTAACCAGTTGTTCAATTATGTTAAATATAACAGCACAAGATTGAGCAGGGGGAGGGGGGGTGGGCTTGAGGAGTGGGGAGGCTGGATTCAACCCAAGGTTATTCTCAGATATTTTGGAACGATTTGGGACAAAGTGTCTTATTCGCAGTAGCTGTTCATTTTAATGTTAGGCGTATTTTATGATAATGTAAAGTTCATATATTAAACTGCACGAGAGATATTAAACAAGATAACCGTCTCGTTTCTTAACTTCAGACTTTGCAAAATGGATTGCTGTTTTTGTAGAATTAAACTTTAGGGGTTCACAATGAAAGTCTACTTTGTGTCAATTCAAGCGCCATAAAATCGCGTTAATTACTGAAAATTTATTTGGTTGGTTATGATAGAAGATAATCCTGTTAGTCAACAATCCTGACTATAGTGGGCGAACTGGTGGGTAGAGAAGTAACACCAATACTTTGTACACCTTGCTTGTGTCTCGCACATTGTGTTCTACATTTTGCGCCTGCTAAAAGTACCCGTTGTTAAGGGTAGGTTATTTATTTATTATTCTTTTATATATAAATCTCCGAATTCATGACAGCTTTTGTGTTTGTCTGTTATTCTCCAGATCCCTGCATAGTAACAATTCACACAAATCCGTTTATTAATAAGATGGTAGCTCCACGAAAAGTGGTAGGGTGGCCGAGCAGTTAAAGCGCTAAAATTGTAATCCAGAGGCTCCGAGTTCAAGCCTCGCCCTTAACCCTAGGTGATTCGGTTTTGGGTTGTGCCAAGGTTCAAATATCCCTGGCTACGCTCGTAAAATAGCTAACTGCTCCGTTTCTTTACCGTTTCTTTAGTTGGGTTCTTAACCATGTTATGTTCCATCTAGATTATCTGATTCCTTATCTCTCAAAATACTCATAAGGAGAGAGAGTAATAAATTATCGTTTTGTAACTTAATTTTCACCCTCTAGTGCTGTTCTCATCATTGAGTTTCCTGTGAAAATATTTTCAGAAAAATAAAAGAAAAGGAGTGGTTTCCTTGTGACCTTCCTTCACTTTTGTTAAAAAGAGAAAACAAGTCTACTTGAGCGATACGTTCGCGATATGCTTAGCCGCGTAGAATTAAAGCATATTAATTACATTCGTATTGATATCTGTGTTTTCAAGTTGTCTGAAAATGTAAAAAATATATATTTTTTCGGTCTTCGTTTCTTATATATAGAGGATATTACATGGCCGCACGGAGATACGAAATTTCTCTTCGAGTGTTGAAAAATATTTCACGAGTGAGCGCAGCGAACGAGTGAAATATTTGGTATCTCCAAGCGGCCATGTAATGTTCTATTTATAATATAAACACCAATGAAATACCAAACCATGCATTTCACTGAAACAGTTTTTTCCTGCGAAAGGCGCGATTTATTATGTAGCCATAGCAAGGGTGATATTTTCACATGTGAAATAACATATTATTTTCACGTGTGAAGATATCATGTTTTCGCGCGAAAGCTCACCTGGTATTTTATTGGTGTTAATATAATAATATTAATTACTGTATTTCAGGAGAAGGCAAAAATTGTGCCAGTATAGTAGTAAATAACAGACTGAGACCTTCAGATTCGAGGACGAGGACGAGATTTGACGCGTATTTTTAGCGTATCCTCGACAAAAAGATACCCCGGAAATCTTCATTGAACTTTTCAGTTTCACCAGGAAAGTTGTCCCCGTTACTTTTATTGAATAATAAACACTCATCCATTCCCAAACGATAAACTTCCCTTTTCAAGCTAAGCTGTAGGCCCTTTACCCTGCGAGCATGCGCAGAGTCTTCTTTGAGATGGAAAGAGACTCTGCTCGCGTGGGATAAGTCGTTCTTCGTCCTTTAGAACCCTGCAAAGTCAGGATTAGTGCAAATCCATTTTAATTGGGTGTCCTGGAGTCAGTCATTGGTGGTAGCTATAACATATGGTTGACAAAAATCCCTGCTTTAAAGTTTTATAGCCTCTGGTCAAACGATCGAGAGCTACTGGGGCGAGGCAGTGTCCCTAAAGCTAAAAGAAAAGATCGTTTCCCAGTTCTAATAACTCTCATTTTCAAAACGAGGCTGTCAACGGCTTCGCACTTACCCTCGCTTTGAAACAGAGGTTATTAGTGCAAGCTGGAAATAGCCTATCATGAGAGCACTCAATCAATAAATTGAAACTCGTACTTGGCTCCGAGGCTCAGTGGGAAATAAAACAAACTAAATAAAAACCCTTGGGCGGTTTATAATACATTTCTTGTTGTTCTTCTTTTGTGTTACTCCACAAGCCTTGGAGCCAACTATGAATTTTTTACTTATCGAAAATGGTCTATTTTAGTACAAGTTTAAACTTGTTTAAATTTTAAATTTTAACTTGTTTAAATTGTTTTACTCAGCTTGTCCACAACTAGCCAATATTACACGGCAGCACATTTCTATAACAACCTATCATAATTAGTTTCTGATGCAGCATTATAATAAATATTAAGCTACAGCTGTAAGTTAAAGAATTACTGACCGAACGTATTACCTGCCGATAAACCCTTACGTAGGAGTCTTGTCGAGAATACTGACAAACTCCATTAATGTCCATCTTCTTTTGCTCTTGGATTCTTCGTTAAAAGCGATATTTTTAGACGGTATACGGATGGCATCTATCTAGAATTAAATTCCTTCCTCTTTGAATATAACATTCTTAAAACTTCTTCCCATTGTTTTAAGCGACAATTTTCAATAATTAAAACGGACTTGTAAGTCATAATATTGGAAGTGGGTGTCATTTATGTTTTATAAATGACCTGCTGTTCCACACTTTGATGACTTCAAAAATTCGTTGCTGGTTCTAAAACAATGACAAGATGCAGGGATAAAGCCCTCGCTCCTCGACCATCTTAAAAGCGAGGACCGAGCGCCTAAGATCTCGCAGATCAGCCGATTTATTATGCTTTACACGTCTTCCAGACTAGTTTATCAAGCAATCTTCGAGAAGTAATTCATGAGCAATTGTTTTGACCAGGGTACTAAATTTCAGGAATCATCCATCCATTTACTTGATGTTGGAGATGAATAAATGAATAAAAATTTAATAGGCAAATCTCCTTACCTCTGTCAATACAGTTAATACTTAAGAATCTGGTTGAATTATTCGTGAAAAACGGCAAAGAAAGCTCTGCTCATTACTCATTCTTGCTACTCAATGAACAGAGTTTAGGAAAAACAAACAGCATCTAGTTTTAGCAATGATTACACATTTACATGGGCTTCTAAATACTAACGTTAATATCATTTTCTCTTCTATGTTTTTTGCGTACTTTAAAATTCGCATTTTCTATCCAGTACTCGTTTCGGTCTTGAAACCTATCACTTCGATTTCAATAACATCAAATGAGTTATTAAAATTTCATACAATTCTTGACTAACATTTTGACCGGTTTCAAAATATCATTTTTCTGTTGCCCATTTTCAAGAAAACTTACTAGTATCTTTTTAGCACGGGAACTGGAGATTATGTTGGTATAAACATGGCGTTTCAGGCTTATACATCTATCTGCTTTTAAAAAATATATTGTGACACCACGGTGTAATATTTATAATGATATTGCTTCTTCCCTCCTTTTTGCTGAATAATTTATGGATAATTGACAACCATCGGGTAGAGTCGGTTGATCTATTTCAATTTGCATTCATTTTCGATCTAACGGGCTGCTTCCCTTACCATACTCAGGAATACTCTGGTCTTTTAAGGAAAAACAGAATTGACCTATGTCTTATCATATTCTGTTCGAGTTCTTCAGACTGTTTCTTGGAGTACTCATAACTGGCCTTTGCTGCAGAATTGTATTAGCAGGTAACCAATCTAAAAATTTTTTTCCGAAATTGACTCAAAGTTTGCACCTTCTACACCCACAAAAAATTGATTTTCGTAACTGAACTCTGGTTTAGATATTCATTCCAAAAGAACTTTTGTTTGTTCAATTCTCATCTGTTAGGCCTGTTTCAAACGTCGTTCTACTGCCGTGCAAAGCTGGCTCGACTGTAGCTCGATTGCAGCACGACACTAGCACAGCTTGGTTTCAGACGTTGAATTTAATTCAGTCGAATCGATCGGCTGTTGCCGAAAACAAAACGCAAAAATAAAGAAACGGTTTAGCAAATTTTTAAATGTATTCTAAAATGAATTTATAATTTATGAATTGAGTTCGGCACGGCAGTAGCACGACGTTTGAAACGGGCCTTAAAACGTTTTATATAAAAATTTTATGTAATGTTCTGCACTTAATATATTTTTTTTCTTATGTTTGTCTTCATTATGAAGGAATATTGTCATGAATAGCTTAGCCAGAGGTTGTTTTTTCAAAACTGTCTTCGCTACAGAGCTCACCGCTGAAATGAAGAGTTTGTTTGCAGGACTGTAGAAAACCCATAAAAACACTCTCAGCCTGATAACAGAGCGCCTTTATTAATAATTAGCTATTTAATTAATAATGCTGCAAGTCTCTCTGTATAAAGCACTTCTTCAAAGGTGGGCGCATAATCTTAAGCTGTTTAAGATGTTTCGATACAGTTTTTCGGAGACCATACTGCGATTTTCCAATCGCCTTAAAAGTGATTTTATTCTTGTCTGATCGCTATGAAATTTTCAACACTGACTGACTTTGGTTGGACATGATTAAAGTTTTTCAATTTTTTTTTAAAATAAAATCGATATCACTATGACAACAGCAAAGAAAAAAAACGTTGAAATATTTATGCGATATTGACCGGCTACTGAAAATCCCACATCAGGAACTTCAAGAGTGTTGCTTAGCAAAATAACCTCTGAGATAAGTAAAAAAAGATCTGTGTGTTTGAATGTTCAAATCTTATATTTTCAATAGCGGTTATGAATTAATCTTCAATAGCATCAGAATGCTGCTTAATATCATATTTCGATACAAGGAAATTTTGGTGTATTTTCTTTCTTGCGATCTTGAAAACTAACCTTTTTGTCACCCGACCTGTCTAAGTGCAACTTTATTCTAAATTTTGACTTTTTGCTTTTCTATATATCTCTGGGACGGCTCAACAATCAACAGAATTTAGATTTCAAGACGAACCTAACCTACAAATCGGCCAAAAATCCACGTTACAACATTCACGGTTTTGACGCTGTGCTAATGTTTCCAAATTAATGCCCACCATACAAAGCTCCGTGATTAGTATATTTCAGTGAGGGGACTTTAGGGAGTAAAAAATCCAAACAATTATCCGAAAGATCATGCCCCCTCGGCGTTGACGTTTAGGAAATCGGTCAGTCAACCTACATCCGCGCCTGCATCCAATGATCTTTTTTTTTATAAAGTTAACACATTTTTGTGATATTGTTTTTGTTTAATGTCAACTTTAGTAACTGGCAGTGGGGAGGCTGGTTATTCTGAGATATTTTGAAAGGATTTTGAGACAAAACCTCTTATTCTCAGTAGCTGTTCATTTTAATGTTTAATAGGCATATTTTATGATAATCTTAAGTTCATATATTTGACCTGCAGGAGAACTATTTAACAAGAGAACTGTCTCATTTCTTAACTTCAAAATTTGCAAAACTGGGATTGCTGTTTTTGGAGAATTAAACTTTAGGGGTTCACAATGAAAGTCTACTCTGTGTCAATTCATTTAGCGCCATAAAATCGCGTTAATGACTTAAAATTTATTTGGTCAGTTAATTTGTGGATAATCCTGTTAGTCAACAATGCTGACTATTGTGGGCGAATTACTTTGTACACCTTGTTTGTGTCTCTGTTGTTTAGGCTACGTAATTTTCTATACACTTTTTTATGATATAAATCTCGGATTTTATGACAGCTTTTGTGTTTGTCATTTTTCAGATCCCTGTATTGTAACAATTTACTCAAATCCTTTTATTGAGAGAGTGGTAGTTCCACATCCAGTGGCATGCTTTACAGGCGCTGACAATCTCGAGGAGGAACTCGGTGATTTTGAAGAAGAGATAAACTCAGAAAGTGACGATTATGATGTAGTGGAAAAGTGCGCTGAGTTGGCTCATAGCAAACATTACAAGATGTTCGCTTTGGGGAACAATAGTGTGTGCCTATCTGGAGCAGACACTCAAAACAGATACTACATCAATGGTACAAAAGACGCGGAGTGTGAAGACGGTATCGGCAAGGGAGATAGTATGTTCGTGTATTCCTTAGGTCAGTGCTGAGGGTTACTTTTACGTCATTCTTCAATCGTTCAATCGACATTCTGCTAAATATAGAGGGCGGTTCTTGGGAGAGCTAACAACTTGAAGTATTAAAGAGACAGCTCAGCACCGAAAGCCTCGAAAATTAAAACTAAGCGAGAAGATAATTGCATCCCAGTATCCGCAGGCCAGAGAAGGTGCAAGTAGAAGTGGAATTAGGGGTAAAAATCGCTGCAAAACTTAGGGCTTTTTTAAATTTTAAATTTATTTATGAAGACATGAGGGCTAAAGTCTGAACCGAATGACGTCAGCATGTCTGGCTTATTAGTTGCAGTTGAAAAATCGGATGATAGCCGGGGGGAGGTTTCACACAGACTCGAAGGGCGTCCAATTAGTTACTGTCTGTTATATTACTGTCTCAGGAGTAGATACAATATGACAAACCTACAGAGTTAGTGGAAGTCCTTGCGACAGCCAGACTCCAAGTGTATGACATAATAACAAACAACACAACACAACAAAAAAAGGGAAAAAACTAGAGTATGTTAAGACGTGCTATCTAGGCTCTGTACTGTAAGANATTCTCATCAGTTAGGCCTGTTTCAAACGTCGTGCTACTGCCGTGCTAAGTTGGCTCGACTGTAGCTCGACTACAGCACGACACCAGCACGACTTGGTTTCAGACGTCGAATTTAATTCAGTCGAATAGATCGGCTGTTACCGAAAACAAAACGCAAAAATAAAGAAACGGTTTAGCAAATTTTTAAATGTATTCTAAAACGAAGTTATAATTTATGAATTGAGTTCGGCACGGCAGTAGCACGACGTTTGAAACGGGCCTTAAAACGTTTTATATAAAAATTTTATGTAATGTTCTGCACTTAATATTTTTTTTTCTTATGTTTGTCTTCATTATGAAGGAATATTGTCATGAAGAGCTTAGCCAGAGGTCGTTTTTTCAAAACTGTCTTCGCTACAGAGCTCACCGCTGAAATGAAGAGTTTGTTTGCAGGCCTGTAGAAAACCCATAAAAACACTCTCAGCCTGATAACAGAGCGCCTTTATTAATAATTAGCTATTTAATTAATAATGCTGCAAGTCTCTCTGTATAAAGCACTTCTACAAAGGTGGGCGCATAATCTTAAGCTGTTTAAGATGTTTCGATACAGTTTTTCGGAGACCATACTGCGATTTTCCAATCGCCTTAAAAGTGATTTTATTCTTGTCTGCTCGCTGTGAAATTTTCAACACTGACTGACTTTGGTTGGACATGATTAAAGTTTTTCAAAATTTTTTTAAAATAAAATCGATATCACTATGACAACAGCAAAGAAAAAAAACTTTGAAATATTTATGCGATATTGACCTGCTACTGAAAATCCCACATCGGGAACTTCAAGAGTGTTGTTTACCAAAATAACCTCTGAGATAAGTAAAAAAGATCTGTGTGTTTGAATGTTCAAACCTTATATTTTCAATAGCGGTTATGAATTAATCTTTAAAAACATCAGAATGCTGCTTAATATCATATTTCGATACAAGGAAATTTTGGTGTATTTTCTTTCTTGCGATCTTGAAAACTAACCTTTTTGTCACCCGACCTGTCTAAGTGCAACTTTATTCTAAATTTTGACTTTTTGCTTTTCTATATATCTCTGGGACGGCTCAACAATCAACAGAGTTTAGATTTCAAGACGAACCTAACCTACAAATCGGCCAAAAATCCACGTTACAACATTCACAGTTTTGACGCTGTGCTAATGTTTCCAAATTAATGCCCACCATACAAAGCTCCGTGATTAGTATATTTCAATGAGGGGACTTTAGGGAGTAAAAAATCCAAACAATTATCCAAAAGTTCATGCCCCCTCGGCGTTGACGTTTAGGAAATCGGTCAGTCAACCTACATCCGCGCCTGCATCCAATGATCTTTTTTTTTATAAAGTTAACACATTTTTGTGATATTGTTTTTGTTTAATGTCAACTTTAGTAACTGGCTTAAATAATTCTGTCAATTTGAGGATAATCCTGTTAGTCAACAATGCTGACTGTGGTGGGCGAATTGGTCGGCAGAAAAGGTTGAGAAGGTACACCAATACTTTGTACACCTTGTTTATGTGTCGCACTTTGTGCTCTATATTTCCCGCCTGCTATGCCTGTTATTACGGCTAGGTAATTTTATACATTTTTTTGTGATATATATCTCCGATTTTATGACAGCTTTTGTGTTTGTTATTTTTCAGATCCCTGCATTGTAACAATTTACACAAATCCTTTTATTGAGAGGGAGGTAGTTCCACGTCCAGTGGCATGCTTTACAGGTGCTGACAATCTCGAGGAGGAACTCGGTAATTTTGCCAAAGAGATAGATTCAGGAACTGACGCTAATGATGTAGTGGAAAAGTGCGCTGAGTTGGCTCATGGCAAACATTACAAGATGTTCGCGTTGGGGAAGAATAGTGTGTGCCTATCTGGAGCAGACACTCAAAAGAGATACTACATCAATGGTACGAAAGGGGCGGAGTGTGAAGACGGTATCGGCAAGGGAAACAGCATGTTCGTTTATTCCTTAGGTTAGTGTTTGGTGTTGTTCATCCTCGTTCAAAAACTAGAGAGTTCAGACGTGGACTGTGCCGCTGCAACAAGACAAGCACATGTCTTTAAAATATATAGAAACGTGTTTGTTAACAATACTGGTCTTATAAGATATCTGTGATCAGTTTAAGATATATTCACTTTACCAAAAGAGAAATGACGTATTATACTTAAATGCTTTTTCTGGAGGCCAATATGCGAATTGTTATTCACTGTCGAAGTTAGAGGGACACGTTGATACTTAATGAAAGTATACATGTTCTTGCGGAGGAGAACTTACAACTTGAGTAATATTAAAGTAATAAATCATTAAAAACTGAATCATTGGATAATGCGATTCTAGAGCTTTAAGATTGGCTTAGCTATCATGGTATAGGAGCCATTATACCATGTTCTCCAAAAAAGGTACTGTACACGTCTGCTCAAAATTTTAAAAAAAGCTGAAAATCGGTTCTTTTTACAAATAAAGTGGGAAATAATTCTCGATATTTTGTGGGCGTTTTTAATAAAACAGATATTTCACGAGTGCGCTTTGGATATGAGATGATTATAGACAACTCGGCGCTACGCGCCTCGTTAGCTATTTACATAGAGGATATTACACGGTGGCGCGAAGATATGAATTTTATTTTCGAGTGGCAAAACAATATTTTACGAACGAGCGCAGCGAGTTCGTAAAATATTGTTTTTGCCACGAGAAAATAAAATTCATATCTTCAAGCCGCCGTGTAATGTTCTTTTTTTATATAGACATGGTGATGACGGCGTTTTTGATGATTTTCCGAAGATTTCCGACCACCTTCCGAAGATTTCCGAAGATTTTCCAAAATTGTTCGAAGGCCAGACGAACGTTCCCGAACATTTTCCGAGAATTTCCGAAAATTTCCACACTTGGAATCCTCATAACTGGCCTTTGCTGCAGCATTGTATTAGCAGGTAACTGATCTAAAAATTTTTGTCCGTAAGTGACTCAAAGTTTGCACCTTCTACACCCACACAATATTGATTTTCGTAACTGAATTCTGGTTTAGATATTCATTCCAAAAGAATTTTTGTTTCTTCAATTCTCATCAGTTAGGCCTGTTTCAAACGTCGTGCTACTGCCGTGCTAAGTTGGCTCGACTGTAGCTCGACTACAGCACGACACCAGCACGACTTGGTTTCAGACGTCGAATTTAATTCAGTCGAATAGATCGGCTGTTACCGAAAACAAAACGCAAAAATAAAGAAACGGTTTAGCAAATTTTTAAATGTATTCTAAAACGAAGTTATAATTTATGAATTGAGTTCGGCACGGCAGTAGCACGACGTTTGAAACGGGCCTTAAAACGTTTTATATAAAAATTTTATGTAATGTTCTGCACTTAATATTTTTTTTTCTTATGTTTGTCTTCATTATGAAGGAATATTGTCATGAAGAGCTTAGCCAGAGGTCGTTTTTTCAAAACTGTCTTCGCTACAGAGCTCACCGCTGAAATGAAGAGTTTGTTTGCAGGCCTGTAGAAAACCCATAAAAACACTCTCAGCCTGATAACAGAGCGCCTTTATTAATAATTAGCTATTTAATTAATAATGCTGCAAGTCTCTCTGTATAAAGCACTTCTACAAAGGTGGGCGCATAATCTTAAGCTGTTTAAGATGTTTCGATACAGTTTTTCGGAGACCATACTGCGATTTTCCAATCGCCTTAAAAGTGATTTTATTCTTGTCTGCTCGCTGTGAAATTTTCAACACTGACTGACTTTGGTTGGACATGATTAAAGTTTTTCAAAATTTTTTTAAAATAAAATCGATATCACTATGACAACAGCAAAGAAAAAAAACTTTGAAATATTTATGCGATATTGACCTGCTACTGAAAATCCCACATCGGGAACTTCAAGAGTGTTGTTTACCAAAATAACCTCTGAGATAAGTAAAAAAGATCTGTGTGTTTGAATGTTCAAACCTTATATTTTCAATAGCGGTTATGAATTAATCTTTAAAAACATCAGAATGCTGCTTAATATCATATTTCGATACAAGGAAATTTTGGTGTATTTTCTTTCTTGCGATCTTGAAAACTAACCTTTTTGTCACCCGACCTGTCTAAGTGCAACTTTATTCTAAATTTTGACTTTTTGCTTTTCTATATATCTCTGGGACGGCTCAACAATCAACAGAGTTTAGATTTCAAGACGAACCTAACCTACAAATCGGCCAAAAATCCACGTTACAACATTCACGGTTTTGACGCTGTGCTAATGTTTCCAAATTAATGCCCACCATACAAAGCTCCGTGATTAGTATATTTCAATGAGGGGACTTTAGGGAGTAAAAAATCCAAACAATTATCCAAAAGTTCATGCCCCCTCGGCGTTGACGTTTAGGAAATCGGTCAGTCAACCTACATCCGCGCCTGCATCCAATGATCTTTTTTTTTATAAAGTTAACACATTTTTGTGATATTGTTTTTGTTTAATGTCAACTTTAGTAACTGGCTTAAATAATTCTGTCAATTTGAGGATAATCCTGTTAGTCAACAATGCTGACTGTGGTGGGCGAATTGGTCGGCAGAAAAGGTTGAGAAGGTACACCAATACTTTGTACACCTTGTTTATGTGTCGCACTTTGTGCTCTATATTTCCCGCCTGCTATGCCTGTTATTACGGCTAGGTAATTTTATACATTTTTTTGTGATATATATCTCCGATT
This sequence comes from Porites evermanni, assembly GCA_942486025.1. NCBI lineage: Eukaryota > Metazoa > Cnidaria > Anthozoa > Scleractinia > Poritidae > Porites > Porites evermanni. The sequence continues at coordinate 17,020 of CALNXI010001968.1, forward strand.
TTATGACAGCTTTTGTGTTTGTTATTTTTCAGATCCCTGCATTGTAACAATTTACACAAATCCTTTTATTGAGAGGGAGGTAGTTCCACGTCCAGTGGCATGCTTTACAGGTGCTGACAATCTCGAGGAGGAACTCGGTAATTTTGCCAAAGAGATAGATTCAGGAACTGACGCTAATGATGTAGTGGAAAAGTGCGCTGAGTTGGCTCATGGCAAACATTACAAGATGTTCGCGTTGGGGAAGAATAGTGTGTGCCTATCTGGAGCAGACACTCAAAAGAGATACTACATCAATGGTACGAAAGGGGCGGAGTGTGAAGACGGTATCGGCAAGGGAAACAGCATGTTCGTTTATTCCTTAGGTTAGTGTTTGGTGTTGTTCATCCTCGTTCAAAAACTAGAGAGTTCAGACGTGGACTGTGCCGCTGCAACAAGACAAGCACATGTCTTTAAAATATATAGAAACGTGTTTGTTAACAATACTGGTCTTATAAGATATCTGTGATCAGTTTAAGATATATTCACTTTACCAAAAGAGAAATGACGTATTATACTTAAATGCTTTTTCTGGAGGCCAATATGCGAATTGTTATTCACTGTCGAAGTTAGAGGGACACGTTGATACTTAATGAAAGTATACATGTTCTTGCGGAGGAGAACTTACAACTTGAGTAATATTAAAGTAATAAATCATTAAAAACTGAATCATTGGATAATGCGATTCTAGAGCTTTAAGATTGGCTTAGCTATCATGGTATAGGAGCCATTATACCATGTTCTCCAAAAAAGGTACTGTACACGTCTGCTCAAAATTTTAAAAAAAGCTGAAAATCGGTTCTTTTTACAAATAAAGTGGGAAATAATTCTCGATATTTTGTGGGCGTTTTTAATAAAACAGATATTTCACGAGTGCGCTTTGGATATGAGATGATTATAGACAACTCGGCGCTACGCGCCTCGTTAGCTATTTACATAGAGGATATTACACGGTGGCGCGAAGATATGAATTTTATTTTCGAGTGGCAAAACAATATTTTACGAACGAGCGCAGCGAGTTCGTAAAATATTGTTTTTGCCACGAGAAAATAAAATTCATATCTTCAAGCCGCCGTGTAATGTTCTTTTTTTATATAGACATGGTGATGACGGCGTTTTTGATGATTTTCCGAAGATTTCCGACCACCTTCCGAAGATTTCCGAAGATTTTCCAAAATTGTTCGAAGGCCAGACGAACGTTCCCGAACATTTTCCGAGAATTTCCGAAAATTTCCGAAGATGTCCGAAGATTTTCGAAGACTTTCGAGGAAGACCCGAAGAAGTTTCGATGATACACCAACGAATTCAAGTACAATTTAAGAGACAAACTTGATATCAATGAAATCATCGATAAACTCACGTGTGAGATTATGGAAAATAAACCACTCGGGTCCCGGATGTAGTTTTTATGAATTTTACGAGTGGTATATTTTCCAGTAAAACACTCGTGTCTATATAATAACATCTCATATCCAACGCGCACTCGTGAAATAACTGTTAATTATATAGATGGAGAATAGCGCAATACAAGGCAAATTGTACAACCGGGAGTACGCTGCTGAATCTCTGACGAAGCCACTTGAAGGTTCAATCACCGTGTTTCTCTTCTCTTCTCAATTAATTTTCCCTCTTTATTTCTTGCCAGACTCTGGTCTTCAGCCCCTTGGATGTTATAAGGACAAACCCGGAGATCGCGCCTTAGCAAATCATTACGCAGACTTCCGAGGTCAGATAAACTGGGAAAAGGATTGGCCACAATTGAAGACCGTGCAACAGTGCGCACAAATAGCCTTCAACAAAGGTTACGAATACTTTGCTGTTCAGTATTATGGAGAGTGTTATACTGGAAATGACGCTTCGCAAACTTATAACAAACATGGCGGGAGTGACAAATGTATGGAAATTGACAAAACCTCAGGATTTCGAGTGGGACAGATAGACACTAATTTTGTTTATCTGATAAACTAAGCCAAAAAAAATTGATGCAACTTACGACCAAAGCCGAGCTACGTTCCCTGATACCGTTATCGACCGTTACGACTGTACAGTAACTTTTCTTCTTCAACACCCGACCCATCCATCTTCTATACCGCTAATTTAAAGTGTGCACGACTAGCTTGTAAACAACCCTGAAGTGGTCTTACGGCTCCTTTCGACTGCTATGTAAGCAATAATTTAAGTCAAACCGGGGTGATGAGAAATCTGCACGAACTGCTCGTATGAAAAAACCCAAAGGATAGCATAGCATTCATATGGAAAATATACCTGTTGTATACCTTACTGACATGAAGTTGTTTTATGCGTGGGAAAATAACTTATCAACTGCAAATTCATGAGGTTGGGAGTATTATGGTGTTGACTAAACAAGTAGAATATCCGTAGCAACACAAGATAAAAATAAAGAAATAAAAGAGATTTGACAATGTCCTAATAGTAACTGAGAAAAACATAATGCAAGTTGTACAATAAAAATGATGTTGTGTTTAGACATGCTTATGTATTATTTAAATGAAAATGAAGTAAAAGTCGCAAATTTAAAAATGATTCAAGGTGAAATGACTATTCAATTGTTTTTAAATAACTGCATCACAAAGCGTACAACTCCTCAGTTGCCTGTACCAACTTCCAAAAAAAGCTTATATTCATGACAACTAGCATCAGTCTCTAGAGGTACACGTACTGTATATTACTTCTTTGTTGATAGTGCACGACAGCCACTCGTAGGAACTGAAAGAATAACAAGAACATCATACATCATAGTAATTGAACGTCCGGTCCATGTCAGCTTTACAATACATAAGCGTTGTACTTGGAATCTTCATAACGGAGCTTTGTCATCTCATTGTTACAGATGGTATGTGATCTTTCTTAAACACAAATTGGTCTCTACTTTCGAACCGGAAAATAAATTTAAAATAAAATAAATTGAAATTAAAACTATAATACACGACTCTAATGATCCACTCCAGTCATTCTCCATTACAACGATCCTTCTGAAATTTTTTCCTTTTTCCTTTCGTTTTTCTATTTTATCAGTTAAATTAATGAAAATGCATAAAAGAGAAATTTTCAAGAATCCCAACTTCCTTTTTACCTATGATTTTACTACGTCAACAATCAAAATTACGAGCCCTAAAACAAACCGTTTCCCTGAATACAGTCAGTCTAATTAGTTATTCTAACGAGCTTCAACTTTACGTACAACAAAATAATACTGAACTAAATTGTACGCAAAAGGCTGGCCTAGGTTTAAACTTAGCTTCATTCCTCCCGACTAGAAATAAAACTTAGATTTCTTTTGCACTTTTTTATTACAATCCATCATAGTTATTAGAGGAGACTGGTTATGAAAAGCGGCAAAAATCAATGATAAAAACAACAGTGCTGCAGTTTATGTTGGAAGCACCCTGAAAGTGCACAATCCTTTGATTTCTGTTGGCAAATTGTTACGGAATAAATTAATGCAACGTTTTTATTGGTCAATACAATCAAAATGATAGGAATTCTTTTGAACGTTGTGCACTTTCAGGTCCACAAAAACATATAACAAAGGAGT
>CALNXI010001968.1:22765-51389 GCA_942486025.1 Porites evermanni
TCTATCCGGAGCTAATATGAAGGACAAATATTACCTCAATGGTATTGAAAATGCGGCGTGTATAGACAGGATTGGAGCGGGCAACAGTCTTTTTGTATATTCTTTTGGTAAGTTCATGTACCTGCCCATTCCAAGCGTATTTCCATCACAAAATGTTTTGCAAATCATGACAGGCAATCGATCTACAGAAAGGAAATAGAACCACAGACTAACCAAATTCATGTCCTGACAACTGTGCAAGACAAATAATTTGTTTGTCAGGGACTGGTCATTACTCATCGCCAGGTGTAGGTCGGATGATTTTGTGGAGTAACATAATAATTTAAGTCAGAAATTAAAGGGGTAAATATCCAGTGATACGGCTGATGAGTGACGTTTTCAGCCAGTAATGTGAAAATAACTGAGGTTTCGGAAGGAATCAAATTGTACAATGCCAAGTGTTCAATCAAATTAAATAATGCCCCGACTACATTCGTCTTTATAGATCCAGCACCGAACCTTCAGCCCATTGGCTGTTATAACGATAGTGCGAAAGAACGAGCCTTGCCAGTGTTCTACGCTAACGCCCGAGGTAACATCGACTGGTTTAACATGGAATTAACAGTTAATCAGTGCGCACAAGTGGCCAGTGATATGGGCTACGAATACTTTGCCGTTCAGTTTTACGGCGAGTGCTACAGTGGTAGGAATGCTAAGGAAAGTTATGCCAAATATGGAAACATCACTGAGGGATGCTGGGAGTTTGATAATCAAACTGGATTTGCAGTAGGAAAAGAGGGGGCTAATTTCGTGTATCAGATCCGGAAGTAGCTGAGGTAATTTAAGAAAATCATGATTTTGGCAGCAACAGCCTTCTAGATTTTTAATTTCACCTTATTTTGCTGTAGAGAGATAAAGGAAGCGAAAATCACTATAGCCTGCGAAAACATCCGTTTCTCCACGCTCTTTGCCGTTGGGGACGTTTCGCGCGAGAGGAACGCGAAACGTCCCTAGCGGCGAAGAGCGAGGAGAAACAGAAATAGAAACGGATGTTTTCGCAGGCTAAAATCACCAAGGCCATCAAAGATACAAGCCTCGACTTTGGACATGCGAACTGCTTTCCATTTTTGGTTTCTACCTGTACGTACGCCTTCAAGGCTCTTGCGGTCGACTTACGGTCAGTCTATTCTAACTTATCATTTACATACAGTGAAACCTCTATTAAGCGGACCCCCAATTAGGTGGACATCCTCTATTAAGCGGACACTAAGCCGGGTCCCGGAATTAACGTCTGATATTTCCCTTCATAACGAACCCCTGTTCAGCGGACACCTCTATTAAGCGGACGCGGATATTAAAATAAATTGTATTTGGCTATTTTCTAATTGTTAAAAACCTCTATTAAGGGGACACCAGATTGAATTGACAATAGTATTATTGGATTACGTCGTTGAAATACGTACAGTCGATTAATGAAGATAAATCAATACATTGAGCAGTCAAACGGTTTACTTAAAATTGTCTTGCACAAAGTACAGCACAGCTTCCTTTACTTCCTCAACAACCTGGAACTTTATCACAGTACAGAGTAACCGTTGAATGTTAAGCGTTTACAAACATTGCGCAATTTTTAAAAACCTCTATTAAGCGGACACTTGGAAAGGTCCCGAAAGTGTCCACTAAATAGGGGTTTCACTGTAGTTCTAGATTTTGTATCATAGTCCCCTAGATTACGTGTACCTGAAAAATGGTTAATACTTTCAGTTTATCTGGTCCCAGTTGTTCAAAAGGTGAATAATAACAACAACAACTTTATTGACTTTATCTTCTACATGAAGATTTCAGTACCAAAATAGTCAGTACAATGACAAATGAAACAAAGTAAAATAAAAGTTAGTAAGAAAGAAAGGAACAACTACTATATATTGAATATTATCATAAAAGGAAAATTACTTGTACGCTAATAACGTTATCCGGAAAGGGCAATTGGTGTTCCGAATACTTATCTGTTAGATAGTGATTTTGTCCAGTGGATAGCGCTATCCAATTAACGTTTGAACAACCGGGGCCAGGTATAATAGCTCATGCATGATCAATTTCCATGGCATCATATGAAAGCGAGGCTGTTAGTAACGAGTTTACCTCACTGTTATCCATGGGGTGTCGTTTCCACTGGTAACACAACAGTGAACAAAAGGGTTACACTTCGTATATTCCACATCGAATGAAGAATATGGGAATGATATGAGTTTCGCAACGTGGCATATGTGTAAACAGTACGTGTAGTATTAAGAGAGAACAAGCAAGTTAAATTTCTATGAGACAGCCGGGTTCACCTTAACTTTTTGCTATACATCATGTTTGTTTGCAAAGATAACATGGAACTATCACAAACAGAGAGAGAGAAAAAGTACATGTACTAAAGAAACCCATAATTATAACGTTGTTTAATTACCAAAGGACGTGATAACACGATAAAGAATATTGTGAGGGAAGGTTTTTCCACTTTGAAACGAATTTTTCAACGGGAACTCGGTGCTTGACTCACGATAAACCTGGGGGAAACTAGACTCAATTGCAACTCGCTTGAGGGAAAGAGCCGTCACTTCTCTTGAGGTCCGGGATCAAACCACTTACTGGTACAGCAAAGGCAAACTGAACTTTAGTTCCAACAGCGTTTATTCTTGTACACGTAGCGTAATTAACTTAGCTCACAAATGTAACCGGCGATGTAATCAGCTCTGAAATCCACGATGTATAATGAGCAATGTAATCAGCTCTGAAATCGTCGATGTAATGACTAATGTAATCAAAAAATCAGTTCAAAGCAACTTACTTATATATGATTTGAATAACCATTGAAAACAAAAGAGTACAATACATATGTAAACAGAAATCATTTCCAAGTAAATAAAAATCAAATAAAAGAGATAGTTATCGCTCGTTATTATTGCTATTTTTAAAAAGTAAAAGTACTGGAACAAAAGCTAGCTACGTTTGCTAGGTCAGCGAAACAGCATTTATGTACAATATTTTACAATATGAATCAAATTGCAAGGCCAGCTAGCGTCTGTTCAAACAGGAAGAAACGCGGACTAATTACTAGTTTTCTAGCTTTAAAGCAAATATTTCGAATTTGCAAGTCAGCAAAACCTTTCATATTTCAAACTCAGCTGTTGCCACTATTTAACCAACAGACTACTGGGCCCAGTTGTTCGAAGGCCAATTAGCGCTTAACCTGGCTTTTTCTAGAATTATTGCTTTAACGAACACTAAGTAATCAAACAAGTACAATAAAATGGCACGAGCTTTTTTGCGGAGCTAAAACCTATTTATGCGAATTCATTATGAATTACTGAAAACAACGTCAAAGCGAACATCTGAAAGCTACATACGAAATTCGAGGCAAAAAGAATTCATGGAAAATCTCTCCTTACAATATCAACCCGCGTCGATTCAGGCCATACTAACAAATTTTGTTTGATCAAAAAGCGTCGAGCCACCAACGCCTGCACAATACTGAAGGTAGCCTACCGAGAAGACTTTCAGATGAAAGTAAAGCTCAGAAATAAGCAACTCTACGCCATGCCTGTCTTTCAAAATGACACTTATTATAATATAGTGTACATATACTTAAACTGTCCAGATTTCACTGACTATTAATCTTAGCTTAGTCATCTTAGGTTCTTCAGGCATATCTTTTGCCTTTCGTGGACCTATAATATCACTACATCTGGAAATGAGCCTTTATAGCTTACATTTTCCCTAAAAGACTACCAAAAATTTATCGTTGATAACTGGTAACTGCCACACGCTATTCACTCACCGTAGATAAAAAAAATAGCGAAATTGTCTTCTTTGAGGTTAATTGTATACAGTGCTTATAGCTGGGTTTCTTCACGGCCATGTCCCCAGTTCAAATCATTTGCCACGCCAGCCTGTAAATGGCCAATCGTTTCGCTTCTAATCACATGTAATCAGTTGGAATTGTTTACTGGTTATTATTTAAAGGAGCTATGTCATGAAATTTCTTGATCAAAATTCAAACAAAGGGAAACGGCACCAATCTGAGAGAAACAGAGGAATAACTACTACCAACATGTAAAGAAGGTATAAATAACTGACACAGCAAAATACAAACGGAGGCAAGGATAGACAATCTTGAAGACGACTGAATTGTAAGCCTAAACGATTTTCAAAGTTCACTTTCAGTTCCAGCGTTTGATCTAATGCTTAGATGACATATCTGTTTGACACCAAGCTATGATTTTGTCATTCACAAGTAATTTCTCAAGTTTCATAAAGAACAAGGACGCGCAATTGGCATTACTAACCACACTTGGCATTACTTAAGACAGCCGTCTGACAAAGCTCCGTTAATTGAAGTCATTATACACTAAAATCTCCTCTTCCTTAGCCCTTTAGGAAGGCCTGATACGTAGGCTAGTAGAACCCCGGTAAATCGAACTCTGAAGGAAAACGAAAAACAGTTCGAGTTAGCGGGGAATTGGCGCGCGCTATCCAAGTTCGAGTTAACGAGGTTCTACTGTATACTTACCTAAAAACGTCCGTTGCTGATTGGCTTAAGACCTTCGGCTACTATTTCACAACCATCTTGCTTTTTCACTCTTCAAATGTACAAAACTTCTCAGTAGTTTTTTTCTTCCTTACATGAAAGTGGATCAATGGTGATAATTAAAATCCATTACAAAACAATAAGTCATTTGTCTTCTCATGCAACGATTGGCTGAGTTCTGTAGTATTTTCACTTAAAGTTTAAAACCACAGGTTCTATTTAACCCTTCAACAGAGGGGCCGGCAGCTGGACAAATCAGTAACAAACTCTTTGCTAAAGAAAGAAAGTGTTCACATCAAAAAAGTGTTCAATTACAGGGTAAGTTTGATATACCAACAAGGTCGCCGTTTCAATGTTTCGGTTCACCAATTTGGTCACGGAAGCGTTACGTTTAAACGTTCCAAGTGAACGAAAGTTATTAGTCAGAAAGGAAAACAGATTCCGTCGACTAAACTCTCTTAAAAACTCCTCTTTCAGTTGCAACAAAACTTTTCCGCCAACTCCCTATTCTGGACCAGTTTGTGACATAATGCGTCATTTAGGACCTTGTATGTTGCCTTGGACCCATCTCTTGCTTTCCAGTGCAACAGCATTTGCCAGACCTTCTCGGACACTCCTTTTTGGCTATCAAATTCATCGAGTTTGGCATCCGATATGATTAACCTTCGTCCAAGCTTTCTCCAATCCTCAGCACGTATGCTCTGTCCCAGCTCTTCAAGCTCCTCATTCGACGGGTTACCGTCCTTAACTGAAATAATATAACGATATAATTATTTACGCATTACTAATGCATCCGGTGAGAGATGTATTGTACACTGAGTATATACTGTATATTGAGGCTAAATTTAAGATATTAAGAATAAGCCTGAGGCTGAGATTTTGAAAAGGTAATACAATCACATTTCTTTAACTTAACCGTATCAAATTATCCCTTTGGCAAAACTTGCCAACAAAACGAAAATACCTGCACTTACTGTAACTGATACGCCCAAAATACCGTAATGATTTGATTTAGCGCCCGGGGCACTTATTTGCTTTTGGCAACTCAAAGGACGGCGCTTATTCGAGACAGGGCGCATATCTCTTTTTTTGAGAAGCAACCGAATGTTCAAAACAAAACTTAAATATTTATTTAAAAAGGGACAATAACAGAAACTGTAACAGTAGCAAATATACGGTGAATGTTCAGACGAAGACCACTGTTGTAATGTGGCATTACCGTTCGTTTGTGAACAATTAAAGGAAGATGAACCTCGGTTGATACGTACCCGTACTCTAACATTATATTAGAATGGGGGCGCTTATTAAAATGAGGGCTCTTAATGGAATAGGGGTGCTTATTAACAAAAACACCTTCGGGAGGGGGGGGGCGCTTATTGGAAGGGGGTGCTAAATCAAATCATTACGGTACATTCTACGACGGAAATATCATAAGCTATAATTTGTAAGAATAATACAAGAATACTCTCAGCCTAAAATCGATAGAAAAATAAGAATATTCAGCATGGGCCGAAAAACAACATCCCCATAAAAAGAAAAGAGTGTATATGAGAAAATCTGATTGCGTTCAGTATGTAATTTTTGGTGGTTTGAATCAGTTTATCAGGAATGTACCAACACTTGATAATCAAGCCGAGGCAAAATTTAACGCAAGTAATCGACGAAACAAGAAAATGTTTAATAACAAAACGCAACCTAAATTTTCATTTACGACCAGTTTGAACTGCTACAAAAGTTAGCTTGTTTGAATCTGTGGACATTGCTTAGCTCTGAAGCTGATATTAGTATCATCTAACTACGACATGATATTACTCTCCATTTAACCTATCTATCATGCCGTAGGTTCTAATCACATTACAACGTGTATGTGATAAGCTTGTCGTAAGCACATCAAATAGGACAAGGTGGTGACGTCCAAGGCCTTGCAGGGCTAAACGTAACGCTAATGAGCGAGAACGACAGATTTGGCTTATTAAAATTTATAGGTGCGTCATACAGTTTAAGTGAAGTTCGACGTTTGCCTCAAAAGCAACGAGCACTGAGAGCTAAAAAAACCTTTAAAAGCTAATTAAATTAACAAATAGCTTACCCATGAACCGGGAGGTACGAGGGGCCTTGGCTGGTGGTGGATGAAAAAAAGCCTTTTCCACGCCTGCACAAAAAAAGAATCTGTTTTACAAATCCGAGTTTTTATACTACAGAAACAAAAAAGATGCAGCGGCAGATCCCGGAGAGGAGAGGTTCAGTGCGTCCGGGGCGCCTATACATCCATCAGATCGAATGATGCAATCATGATAACGCAAGAAATAAAATCACGAAATCCATAACCTTCGCTTCTTTCACAACTTGCATTAAACAGATTAATCTTTCTTGCTTTTGACTTTATTACACATATTCTTTCTTTTCTCTTCTCTTTGCCTTTTGCTTCTTATCAGGTAATATCTGTTTTGTAATAGAATTAATTTAGCACACCACGACTAACATTTTTGGCTAACTGCGTACCAAGAAATTGTACGCAATATTTTGATAATAAATGTCTTGTCTTGTTTTGTCGAGTGATTGTTAACTAACTAAGCCTGCGTAGCAGGCGCGTGGAAGTTATGGCTGCGATCGGAGTACGGGGAGGGCGACGAAAGCACGCCCGGGGAGAGGGAGCTTAGAATACTCTCCACCCCTCGTGAACCCCGTTCTTTCTTGCGTCCAAACTTTCTGCAAGCGCTAGCCAGGCAGTCAAAGACTAACTTCTTTAAAACAACATTAGTTACCAGCGAAGAACCACATCAACTCATTTCTAGGAAATGAGACTTGCATTACAGAATGCCTTTCAACCATACTCTGGCATATCACGGGCTTATATCCTAATTGACAAAATCTGCAAACAAATGTTCTTCTAAACGCAAGAGAATGATGTTTCAAAGCTGCCTTGCGAGGGTCAACGAAATATTAACTTGATTAGGTTGTCAATGAGCTGAAACGAATGTGTCTAATGTATACGCGTACGGGCGCCAAAAAGGGATGAATGAACGGCCACACTGTCTCTATATACAGCTATTTCGAGAAAGGTTGTCGAAAAAAGTGCACGCGACAATCCGAAAGGTATTGTGGGTGGTTTTGAGTTCTTTGTTCTTCAAAGAAATTTGAAAGAATGGCACGAGAGGCCATGGACGTATGTTTGCGAATGCTAAAGGAAAGCAACAATAGAAGATTCAACAGCTACAGTGTCAGTAGACTTTCAAAAAAGTCCTTCGTCGGAATAGCGTATTGATCATATCCCATATTACCTTTCGGGATTGTCGCGTGCACATTTTTTCCGACAACCTTTCTCGAAATAGCTGTATACAAATCTACTATAAAAAAATTGGCACCTACAAATGTTTTCCCAAAACTCGAGCTTCCCAAGAAGTTTACTTTCCACTTGTGATGCTAGACGCAGGACTCCCACCAGTTTCTTCATTTCACGAAAGCTCTGCAGCGACTTAGCTTGATCCCAGTTCACAGGGTTACAATGAGCCCATTCCTTTACCAGCATTCTAACGGTTTCTGCAGCAGCCTTTACATCTGGCTTAAACGCGGGTACCTTGCTAAGCAAGGCCAGGGAAGTTAATAAATCACAGTCTTTAAAAGAAGTAAAGTTGCACATGTCGAGTTCAAGGAACAGCTTGGCAAAGTCAACTTCAGATTTCACTTCACAGTCAAAGTGGGATGATTTTTTCTCCAGACGGGATACATTTTCGTTAATGCCCAAATAATTTAAACTGCCACTTGATATGTTATTTGCCAGGAGAAGACGATTGCTGTCGGATTCCTTGTTTTTTCGGTAAAAGACACCAATCCCAGGCTCAACCACATCTTCAAGTACCACTAAACGTAAAGAAGAAAACGCTGCTCCCGTATAAAGCCAACGGGACCTAAGTATAAAAGGGGTTTAATACAGTGTATAAATGAGGGTCCTCAATAGGGGTCCTCAATCGCGTAATCCCAACCCAAAATGTCGACCAATCCCGTAATCCTGACAGTGCCACGCATACTTTCAATCCCGAATCTCGCCCTAATTTGGCTTTCAAAGCCCGATTCCCGAGCTTCAAAGAAGAGGAATCTTGTATCTCGAAAAAGGTATTTGGGACCCTCATATAAAATGAATCAGCACTACTTTTTTTTTTAATTCCTACTTTGTTCTCTCGCACAAATTTCGGGGGATAAAAAACAAAATGTGTCAAAGGCCCATAGGTTAGCCAATGGGTCACTCTGCGAGGCTACAGCTGTAGAAATGGAAATTTATCTAAAATTTAAAATTAATAATAAAATTCATTTTCAAAACTACATGAAACAAGAGTAGGTAATTAGTTGTGGTATCAATATTTTGCAACATGAGATGTCAGTTGCAAGAGAGAATTGGGATCCATCCGAAATATTAAAACAAACATTAGACTCCTATAAAAACGAAACTATTCGGATTGGTCTCACATTATATTATCACACCTTCAATGGCACAAGTTCTTTACTAATTAAACTTATAAATAGCTTGCCTTTCTCTGAGTAAGTCGATGTCTTTAACCTTATTATGTCTGTACCAAAAAAAAATTTTACACAAAACCAACCTCCTTTACAAGGTTTTGAAGACCGTTTTAAGCATCAAGAAAGAAAAGGAAAAGACACTGGTGCTCTTCAAAATAGCTTTTGATAATTATTTTTGTTTAAGTGTAGCGTGTTACGAAAGCTAAGACCCTCGAAAACTAAGACGTAAGACCTAAGACCCGTCTTAGTCTTCGAGGTTTTAAAGTCTCAATACTGATATGTCTCCAATTTTGAGAAGCGGGTCGTGACGATGGTTTTTGGTGGTTTTACGAGTTATAGTCGAATTTATATATATTTTACGGATTGATTTTTTGGGGGTTAGGGTTACGGTTAGGGGTCTTAGTTTTTGATATTACGAAAACTAAGACCCCTAAACTTGCCGTTAGATTTGACCTAAAACTCGGTGGAAAGGATCGGACTAAAGATAATTTGACAGATTATACCTATTTTAGTTGCAACTTGACTTTATATTTCGACGGATTCGATTTCAGGGGGTCCTATTTCCAGTATTTCTCGTAATCTAGAAAATTAAGACGGATCTTAGGTCTTAGTTTTTGAGGATTTTAGGTTTCGTAACACCCTTAAGTGTAGCCACATTTAAAGATCACTGTACAAATACCTTTAAAGTATATAACAGAAATGGGGCATTAAACTGCCAAATGTAGTATGTGTCACTGAGGAGGGTATGGTTTTCAAGATTTCTACACTCTGGGATGGAGTAAAGAAATCAGAAAATTTGGGTCTCGAATAAGGTATCATTTTCCCGTAAACTCAACAATTGCTTGAAGATTAATTTAGTCTAGGCAAAGAATCTTGATAAATATAATATTTTGGGAAAGTTGACTGCACTATTTGGCCAGAGATGTAGTTTACTTTTGTTATTGTTAAACTAAACAATCACCACAGATGGGAATATGATGCATTTGGGTGTAAATTCTCAGCTTTGCTAATTGCTTCTGACTAAATTAGCCAAGACCTCACCACATGCAGTGTCTATGCTACTTTATAAGTACCCTTTAATTCTGTCATACCTGTAGGGACATTCGAAGGGATCTGTGTGGCCACAAAACTCTGGAAGATCCCTAAAGAAATGTAAAACTATTAATTATCCTTTAAAAAGAAATTTTGCAGGTACCGTAAATTACTTGAAAGCAAAGAGAGATTGGAAATTTTGAATATCCTTTAAATAGTTGAATAACTTTTCAAAGGAAGTGTCAAAGTAGATTTTTTTTAATAATTTTCACTTGTTTTAAATACTTCTTAACGACAGATTTTAAAATAAGATTCTATAGAGTAGTATTTATTTATTTATTTTATTTATTTTTAGAATGTTTTGAAGTTCAGCAGGAAAATTAAAACAAAACATTAGACTCCCGTAAAAAATAACCTGATTGGTAACACATTATATTATCACACCTTCATTGGCACATGTACCAAAAAAGAGAAAATGCCTGCTTAAATGGCACAAAGTCAACGTCCTAAACAAGGTTTTGAGGACCGTTTTAATTAATACGGACCACTGAACCGGGCTCCCCCATTACAAAATTTCTTAATAATACGGTAAGAAAAAAGGAAGGACTGAGAAAGAAAAGGAAAAGACATTGATGCTCCCTTAAAAAGGACGGTACAAATACCTTTGAAGTATATATATATCTATGTGGATTTCATACAAGTTGCCTGCACTGAGTCTCTAGACAGCCAAGTCCAAGGAGCAAGTACTCACCCTCCCACCCATGAAGCTTATGACCAGTCAATCACTACCCCCAAGCTCTGCTAGTAGTGTTATTATTATGAGTCACAGCATTGATTTGGCTGGGCTAGCCCACAGGAAATATTCTCTGACTTTGCACTGCTTTCTGACATGAAACTCTAATCAAAGTGACAGACTCTCCCCTCCCTACCCCTCTGGTCTAGGCCTGGGCTCTCTGCTGACACCTAGCAAGGCAGCAAGCCCCCTGGTTTTTTTCCAGGTACACCGGCTGTTCAAGCGAAAACTTAGTGGGCACCTTTTAGCAAAATCACACAGATATATATATACAAAAGAAACAAGGGATACTGCCCAATATAGACTAAACAGGTATGTAACACTGAGAAGGGTATGGTTTTCAAGATTTCTACTCTCTGGGATGAAGTATAGAAACCAGAGAGTTTGGGTCTAGAATAGGGTATTATTTTCCTGTACTCTTATCAGTAATCGTTGAAGATTAATCAAGGGAATCTTAAACACTACCTTATTATAGGAAATTAACAATGCACGTTGACAACATGAAGAAAATTTACATTAGACAAAATTAAAGCGAATTTTCCAAAAGTTAGGTTTACGTACATCAAATTAACACTAAATTTTCCAAACAATTTGGGCCTAACTATACCGTAAAATTCTGGGAGGAGGGGCTTATATTCGGAGGGGCTTATGTTCGGAGGCGCTTATGTTCGGAGGGAAATTTTCATTTCAAAATCGATTGGGCTAGCTTGTAGTGGGAAGGAAATTTACCATTTTTGCTTTGTTTTACTTTGTATTCGAGGGCAAATTCCAAGTACAAGCCCCCCGGGGGGCTTATATTCGGAGGGGCAATTTAATGGAGGGTTTTTTGCATTACGATTTCCTGTGGCTTATATTTGGAGGGGCTTATTTTCGGAATTTTACGGTATTTAAAAAACTTGAATTTGCTGCAACACAAACTTCTCAACATACATAACTAAAGAAAAAAATCAGCATTTCACCCATTTCCAGTCATCCTCGGGGAAACAGATCAATACGAAGACAAGTCGAAAGACATTTCGAACTCAATTATTACTACGCTTTTCAAAAACATGCGAATTTTGAAGGGTAAAATTCAGCTGACGTTTTCGTATTTAGGGAAAAGTAGTTTACTTCAATGGGTTCAAAAGGTCAGTGTTTGTGATTTTTGATTGGTGTATTTTGATCAGTTTTATGTGCCTCTGTGTTTTGAGGTTATTTGCTTGTGATCATAATTATGATTGACTCAGGAAGAGAAAAACGCAGTCGTGAAGGTGGTTTTAGAACTTCAGAATTTGCATGTTTTTGAAAAGCACAGTAAAGAAGAACTGTCCTGAAACTGTCAGATAGTGACTCAAAGGCATTGACAGAGGAACTATGAGCAGACTAAGTGTTGTAATTGAAATAAAGGTGCTGAAAAACAACAATGATGTAAAATAGTGAGATTTAAATCAACATCGACGTAAATTACGATGAATTAAGGCGATTTTTTTTTAAATTGAGTTAATAAAGTGCATCGTTAATTTCGGCTGTGTATAAAACTGGGATGGCGACATTGGGACGCGTGTGTGGGGACTTGGGACTTAGGGACGCAAGGCGAGGGACTCTGGGATGTATTTTCATTTCTGTGAAGTGTTTTAGATTGTGTAGTTCCAGAAAATATCCAGACCCCCACCACGGAGGGAATTTCACTTAGCACCCCCCCACCTCCCTGGATTTTCCATTTTTGCAGGGAACTGATGACACCCCACCCCCTCGGAATTTCCACAAGTGTGACAAAGACCCCCCAACCCCTCTGGAAAAGTTCATTTTCACGAAGAAAGACTATTAAAGTAGAAGAATGAGGCCATTTATGGTTAGTACGCAACGGTTCCAATCACAAGCTTGTATGCTTCTGTTTCCATTTGAGTGATCTCGTAACTTTAAAACACACTACACCACCACAAAGTAATAAACCTGATCCGCAATTTTTGCTCATCTCTTACTTTAAATGAAACAGAGAAAGTTAATAAGTCCGTTATATTTGTGAATTTACCTTAATCAGGGCAAGCTTAGCTTACGATTTGTTATTCGTCTTCATGGGCGTACTGTTGATAGATTCGTGAAATGGTTACAATGTATAGCTTGTGCTTCGTGAGGCAAAATTCCCACTCTACTGATCGATCGACTGACGCAACGTGATGTGTTGCACGCGTTGATGTTTTGAGGGAGACTGGTAACGAGTAATGGCGGCCGAATACACGAGCATGCGATAAAACGAGTTGTAGTCGGTCTAATTCCTTTGAAATTACATCCAGAACGCTTTTGGAAGAAAGGAAACCTGGTTAAGATCAAAAGGAACAATCTTAAGTGATATATTTCAAGTTATTTAAGTCCTAAAAATGATCTACCAGGTCGGTAACAAGCAATGTTCGAACTCAGGTCGAAAACGAAATGATATTGACCCCCTGGAAAGTGATTTTATGGTCCAACCCCCCTCCCTTCTGGAATTTCCTGGGCCTCTGACGTCCCCACCCCCCTGGAATTTCCAATTCCCTCCGTGGTGGGGGTCTGGATATTTTCTGGAACTACACAATTTCTGGGAAGTGTTTGTCTCTATGAGCCACAGTAGATATGGCATTTACCTCTGATTTTTGCAATGATCATTCATATCCCTGCTTCCTCCTGTATTTGATGTCCCACGGCCCTGTCCCACATGTCCCATACTTGATGTCCCCAAGTCCCAGAGTCCCCACACACGCATCCAAATGTCCCAGTCCCCTTAAGTCCTGTCCCATTTTCCCAGTTCCTATACACAGCTGTTAATTTCCTATATACATGGGTGTAATAAAGTATAATATTTTGGAAACACTGACTGCAATGTATAGACCAGAGACAATGAACATAAGTAGTCCTATTATTAAGAGTTTGGAAATACTAATAAGTATCAATGGATATGGTTCATTTTGTTAAAACGAATCTCGCTATAGTGTCTATACTACTTTACAAGCAATCTTTAATTTGTCATACCAGCCGTGTATACATGTGTAAACATTCAAAGGCGCTGGATCATCAAAGTTATCCATTTACAGTGTGTGGTTGATCCAAGATCTGATCAGCCTGTGTACCTGTAGATTTTACATATGTACTAGAGGTTACAAATAATAATTATTGTAAGGTGCTGCGAGTGGATCTAAGTGCTGTTACAACAGCCATAACGAATGTGAATTATACATTACAGAAACAACAAGAAAATATTTTTTTTGTAAAAATAAAAATGGGTTTCATTTTTAATATAAGTGCAGGCTGTAATTTCAGGCCATTGTCATGGTTAAATAAGCTTGCCTTAGTTACTCTATAAAAAACAAAAACAAATTGGCATTCATCCCACCAGAAATTCTGAAAATCGTTGTTGTTGTAAGTCTATTAGTCTGGGGCATAACTATTTCTGGATATCGGGTTTTGTGCCTTGTGATTGGTTGAGGTCAAAACCAAAACAAAACAAACTTGACTGAGAGATACCATAAAAAACTGATTAACTGCCGCGACTCAAATAAGCGCCACACCTTTACCGAAAGTAATTTAATAAGCACCGCTCTCGAATGAGCGCCGCGGGGCTAATTTGGGTATTTACAAATTAACGCCCCACCTCTGTTACAGCGCTTGATATAAAGAGATATCAAAACTGTATCACTTAAGAAATAAGACTTCGACCAACTCGTGAGTGTAAGGTTACTCTTGAAACTGGGTTCATATAACAGTTCAAGGTGCACATATTTTATATTAAATTGGGCATACCTAGTACATGCCTCACTTAATTCCCTCTATATTCACCTCAGGGTTATACCCGAAGTTGAAAGAAGCGCTGCTGTCGAATGAGCGTTGCTCTCATATAAGCACCGCACCTATAACAGGGACAATGAATTACGCGCAGCGACGCTTAATCGAACACTTACAGTACTGGAATTAAGAAGAAGTAAACAATTTTTTTTTCGATGGCAGCCACTTGCGGCAATCGGCTGAAACAAAATTCAACACTGCACGAAAAGACGGCATAGAAAAAAGCTTTATTTATTTGAAAAAAGAAGAGTGGAGTGGATTCCTTCCAGTGCAAATTCATCATTTGAACATTTGCACGTCGTGGTCTTCCTATCCACAAGCGGAGCCAAAGAAAATGCTTTAAATGCATCGCACCAGAGATTAAATCCTGTATTTATCAGGGGCACCCAAAGGGGCTTTCCTCAAAAAAGCATTGAAAACACTTTTTGGGTTATCCAGAGTACTTGTAGATCTCTAGAAATGCATTCTAAGCGGTGCTTTAAAATTTGTATCTGTTCAGTTATCCTACTAGGAGAGTTGAGTCTTTTCGAAAGTACAAGTGCTTTGGTATTATTTTCCCGAAAATTATAGTAAATGTCTGCTCTGGCACCCTTTGCTAGTTGTTTTGTTTAAAATAGAAGAGGTGCGAAAAACATACTCTCCAGGTAGGGGACTCATTCCTTCCACGCACAAAGAGTAAGATGGTAGTGTCTGAACTCTCTGTCCAGGCAATAAGGCCATAAGCATGACCAGTTTCAAGGTAAGCTGCATGTTTCAGTGACATAATTATCATCAATGGCTGGAAATGTCTAAAGGGACTGTGTCATGATAGTGTGCATGTGTGAGCTTTGACAGTAGCTGATTGTTTTTAAACCAATCAGAAGCAAGTAAGATGCATGCAAGGAAATTTACATAATTCAAGATTCATTGTTTGCGAAGCGGGAGTCGTTTTTGTTCCATTTCATATATCCCCGTAATTCATATTTATTCTCTTGTATTCCTCAGATATATGTTGCAGTCGATAAGAATAAGATTAACAACCCTGACCTGCTTTGAAACAAACATTTACCTACGCGTATTTTCACGTACCCACAATAGCAAACCAGTCGCAGATCGGTAACCAAAAATAATTTGTAAACAAACCTTACTGATCTCTCTGTTTGCCCTATATAAACTTGGAAATAACTGCAAATAGCGCCTGACCTGTTACCAAAACACACAGTATCGGATGAGGCAAACGTTTTGCTTAAGATGCCAGCTAAATGCACACTATGATAAAATAGGCCATGCCATGCGGCCGGCTAGCGCGATGAGCACTCTGCATAACGAACATTGTAGCTCATCGTAGCAGTGTTTGAAAGCAATTTTTAAAATAAAACACTTCCATTGTAATGGTAGCCACATAACGTATAAGTATAAAGATTATTCTAAAAGAACAACGCAAAATTAAGCATAAACAGGAGCCCATCACTATGGCATAAATTTCAATTGCTTCCTTCTGAGTCGTTGCGTCGGGTGTTCCGTAAAACGAACGTTATATGTTATCGATTCAACACATAAAGAAACCAGATATTAAACAGAACATTCAGGCAACAATTTATTTTTAAAAGATCAATTCTTAAACATTTACGCTCATACAGCAAAGATATAAGGAACATTCCGTGTGAACCATATCGCTAAAGATCGCGCGGCCTGTTGTCAGTACTTTCTCGCAAAATACAACTACGGATCGGAGTCATAAATTGAATGCCTGTTAAAACGTTTCATGTTCGATGGATTCTTCCCTCAAACCTCACAAGACTTTCTGTACAACAAAATATTACTGGGTTTTCTCCTTCTGACTCCAGTCACTCGAGAGAGTAAATTGTTGCGGATAATCGGAAGTCATGTCGTAGATCAGCTTC
The DNA here is from genome assembly GCA_942486025.1 of Porites evermanni. NCBI lineage: Eukaryota > Metazoa > Cnidaria > Anthozoa > Scleractinia > Poritidae > Porites > Porites evermanni. The sequence continues at coordinate 39,339 of CALNXI010001968.1, forward strand.
ACTCGCTGCTGCGTCCTATTAGTAGTCCATGACTTTATTGAGGAAAACCTTTTCAACTTTCATTACATATTTAACGTTTAAGAAATATCCGGAAAAGGTAGATCGTTGACTAGAGAACTTTATAGACAGAAGTGACAGCCAGATGACCACACTACACGCCACACTTGATCCGTTTGTAGGAACGCTGACAACAACGAACATGGCTTCTTGCACTTCTCCTTAATGACTTAGAATTTTCTCAACAGAGCTTGCACAAAAATACAAAATATGGCATTTAAAATTTCCAAAATGGACCAAATAGCTCTTGAATACTGATATTGTGGCTTTCTCGGGCGTCTCAAGGTCGATGGAAGAGGATTTCTTCACCAAAGGCCAATCTTGAAAAGACATTCGCCAGAACAGAAATCAAGATGCCACACATGCACAAGAGCATGTCACAGTCCCTTTAAGGTGTAAAGGCACTATTTGGGGGTCCCAGGTCTCAGAGTAGCGTGGAAGGGCTGGCTTTTGAAATGCTCACGTTGCATACGCTATGCATACAAACCCACATGCCATTCAAGGTAGGTCCGCATTGAAACTTTTTCGCCAACGTCATTCTCGGGAGCACGCAATGAAATATGTAAACCACGGTCAAGCACGGATGCTAAGCTGACGGGGGGAAAAGCACCCTAAATGATATCACCACTGAAACATCTTGCTGTGCTCATGTTTCTCAAACAATATAAAAATTTCAGAATTAATGTCTTATTTCAATTTCACATGTTTTCTAAAGACAAGTGAAACTTTTCAGCTCTGATACTATCTGTAAATCGGCGGATCGTTTATGTTGTTGTTGGATCGATTCCTATATTGAGCCCGAGACACTTTCATTTGCTAATTGAAGGAATCGATCCAGCTGAATAAGTGCAATATTAAACAAACCTAACCTTTGAAGTCATGAAAAACATTTAATAACAATGACCTTAAAAAAAGCCTTAATATTCCAAATTACACTCGACCTCCATACATCGTGGGCTGGAGATTTGATCGCATAGAGCGTTTGGCAACAGAAATGGTCACTTTTCCATACCCAGATCGAATGCTTACTAGGCTTCACTTTAGTGACGTTTACATAGATTAACAAGTTTCATCTCGACCAATCAGAAGTTGGATCGATTCCTGCATTTAGCCGCAAGTGTACCCGTTGATTTCGGCCATCTTGTCTTTTAATGACTCTTCACCTCGATGCATTCTTGGTGTTTACATCTGGCTGCATTTCTTTTAAAGGGCATAAATGCCGTTGAGTGATACTTGTTGATCCCCTTCCTCCTTGTTCGTTTTCGCCATAGGTTTGACGATTGGGCTTGGAGAAAAAGCGCTGTCCGTTCACTGTGCAGAGGGCAGCCATTTTATCGGTCAAGGTTTCATCTTCTTCAAGTTTGTTGTCCATCTATGCTCTCTTTTGTATTTACTGTGTCATCTGTACCTTCTTTTCAAGGTTTTAAGCGCTTGTTTTCGTGTTTCACTCAATTTGTCGTTCTAAATTCAATTTCATTAAGCTCACTGATTGATCACGAAACACGGAAAACAAATTCAAACCACAGCGGGGGATCCCAGCCAATTTCCGCGAAATATTCCTGATATTCGCCTTGGAGATAGCGAAACATCAGAAAGCGGGAATCTTGGAAAAGACCGGCTTTGTTATATTCATTTGGATGTGTAAAACGAAATCATTCTTGAGCCTGAGATTACTTTTTTATGAAATATGTTTGTCTTCAGCTTACCTTCTCCTTCTCTCAACTGTCTAAATTAGTGTCTCAGCCGCAGCACCTAATTTCGACTCCTTAAAAGTTCTTTAGACCCGCAGCAAGGTTAACGAACTTAAGCGTAACTGTGGTTCAGCACTGATCAAAGGAAATGAAAAATTACTGTATATTCTCTTTTGAAAGGAGCGTCCCAGAATGCGAATTCAACTCAAAGAGATTTTTGGAAAAGCTTGGTAACCATTCAAGTGTTTACGCGTGGAACCTGGGCTCCAATCAGGCTCTGTCATGTCTTCATGTCATCCCTTGTCCCAAGTTGTTCGAAGGCCTATTAACGCTAACCCAGGGTTAAATTTTAACCTGGGTTTCTTTTTCTTTTGCTCAAAAGCATTTTCCCCGATAATTTTCTCTATTCTTTTTAGAGCATCCAATCATCAAATTGTAGGCAAAAGAATAAAACTGAATTTGCTTTTTAAAAGTTTCTTATCTGAATTCAAATTTCGCACTAACCCTGGGTTATCTTAACCCTGAAAAATTCTATGACCGAGACCAGAAGGTTGGTAAGGCGGAGATATACCAGTTTTTTTAATACGGTCCCAATTTATGTTGGCATGTTGATAGTTGGTTCATTTAGTCGTATCATATTGCATATAAGCTTATGACTTATTGACCAAGCGTGCGATCTGCTTCAAATTAATCCTTAGTATATTATAAATTCAATTACAAGTTCTGAGAATTAAGGAATGAGCACCAGTGAATTTTTTTTCTCACTCCTCCCTACCGGCTGAAGGAGAAATGTGTAGAGACCAGCAATGATGCGAGTAAATAAACCATTCCATCACTGGCATGCCAGCAGAAACTGTAACTGGTATACCGTATTTACTCAATTAAACGCAACTTTGGGATCTCCAACGTCCACGCCACGTCTGCTGAGACCTGTAAGACCGTAGTCATGAAGCCGTCGACTCGTTTCAAAGTTTGACTCATTGGCGGACTGCATGTCGATTATTAAGGAAATCAACAATAACTTGGTTTTGAAGTCCACAATGAAAATAGTGTTCAATTAATCGCCTTTCTTCTCTGCTGTCTATTGCATATGTATACACTAAACCTGGTGGCTTGCTAGGACTCAGGCCCTTTGCGTTTTCCTTTCTCTGTTTGCGTTTTCCTTTTTTTTATTTGCGGTTTCTTTTTTGTTTGCGTTTGAGCCTTCTATATTCACTAGGACAGTTAGAAGGGAGTTTAAACGCAATATCAGACAACAATAAAGCTAAAAAATTTATTTGCTTTGTTAGTTTTAGGAACCAGAATTGAGAAATGCACTGCTGACTAACAGTATAGCTAACCCTGTCGCGTTCGTATGAATCGCAGGTCAAATTAGTCACGTTATACTGTCACACTATATTTTGGGGGTGGCAGAGGGATTCAGGGAGGGGTGTCTGAAAGTAACGGTTATTATCATTCGAAGCAAATTTTTCTTTCTTTTCATTGGCCGAGAGCCCAACACGTGACCTGCAAATAACTGCCTACAAATAATGGTCTTAGGGTCTCCCTGGTCCCAGGTCCAGCAGAGATAATTTGGTAACACTCTGAAATCGAGACTACGGGGTATGGAGATACTATAGTTATGACGTTTCTATTTACATTTGCCTTCTCTGTGATGCCTCTGTAACTTAATATTTTTGGCGAGAATTTCGCGCACAGGTCTTTCTGTTTATAGTTGGCTGTCAACGACAGATAACAAAATTGTTCTGTCCCAGTTCGGTACGTAATTTTATGGTCTGTCATTCCATTTCACTTCCTTAAGGATAAACATTGCAGCATTGCAGAGACAAATCTTTTACCAGAAGAACAGGCGAGATGCAGTTCCCTTTTTTCTGTCTCATATTTATTTTTATCAAAGTAGACAAAGTATGCTCGTGAGTATTGATTGATAATGATGCGCAATGGACATCATGCAAGAATGTCTGAAGTTTTCCCAGACCGAAAAAATGCATACTTACACTCAACTATTTCAAAGCATGTGGTGACCTTTTTTTTTTCCACGGATGGGGGAAACCAAGGAGAATTTGACATTTTCTATGGGAAACCTGACTCGATCACCTACTCCAGAGGAGAAAAAAAGGTCACTTTATAGCCCCACATTCCTACAAGGTAATCAAGTTTTAAAATCCTGTTGACAAACTTTTTCTCTCTTTTTAGGGGTTGGGGTAAGTAGGCTATTCCTCCACCCATCCCCCCAGTTTAATGTTTATTTCGGCCCAAAGTTCACAGCAAAACACATGGTCGCTGAAAGAAATATTGGTTCAGTTTTATTCACTTAAGATAACACATAGCCTCTGTAAAAAATTAAGCACAGTCCACTCCTAAAAGACCTATTGGACATTTTCTTTTCATAATAAATGACGATAATAATAATGATAATGATAATAATAATAATAAAAGTATAATATTGTTATTAATATTATCATCATCATCACCATCATCATTATTATTATTATTATTATTATTATTATTATTATTAAAAGTGCACGCGACAATCACGAAAGGTATTGTGGGTGGTTTGGAGTTAACTGTTCTTCAAAAAAAGTGAAAGAACCATGGCACGAGAGGCAATGTATGTATGTTTGCGAGTGCTAAAGAAAAGCAACAAAAGTAGGTTCAACAGCCTACAGTGTATCCCATATTACATGTATCTGCTGGGATTGTCGCGTGTACATTTTTTCCGACCTTTCTCGAAATAGGTGTATATCATGAAAAAATTCTAACATGATTCCAAGACTTTAGGGTAAAAATTGCAGTTTTTTTTTTCATGACTCCATTGTCTCGCAATTCCCAGAAAAGACTTGAGCGCAAAGAAAATCAAAACAAACATAGAAAAATGACCATAAAGGAATAATGTTAGAATTTTAGTATATCGAACGTGGGTTATTATGTGATGTTAGCGCGAGCCAAAGAGCTTTAAAGTTCAAAATTTAGGTCAGGTCAGTGCATACTAATCATGCTTGCAATCAAGAGAGTGATAAACTAGAATTTTTCAGGACATGTGGAAATGAAATTACCGGCGGCAGTAAGCCACGCCTACAAATAGTAGAAAAGTTGGTATGCCCTCACTCGAACTTTTTATAAAATGGTTAATTTTCCTTTTTACGAGTTACCCATAAAACATTTTTTCCCACCTTTGTCACCCAAATTTTGCATAATATGCTTTGTTTTCAATTTCTCTCATTCTTACGACAGTTGTAAGTCCCACGAAGAACTGGAAACTGCTTATGTCAGGTAAAGAGAGTGAATTATGAGCGAATCATGTTTGGGGATATTAACGTGCTGGACGAAATGATGTCTTCTTGAAACTTTCAACAAAATGCCTTCTGAATGTAAGTATAATGTTTGTGAAATATACTTGAAAACTGTAAAAAATGTTAAAATTAGTACGGATCATAAAAATACCTTTCGCCATATGTACATGAATTTTATACCTAAAAGTCACTACAGTATTTTTTCGCTAATCTGTCTTTTCCAAGAGCCTTTAACGATCTCGACAATTCACTGAGTGTGACTGATTCCCCTCTGTCAAACCAAACCATCAACATTTGAAATGATTTTTCCTTCACACCCGGATATTGCACTTGATCAGCTTGTATCTCATCAATGTTGGCGTTTGGTACTTTCAGTTTAAGTCCTAAAGATTTCCAAAATTTGCCGATGTCGCGTGATAAGTCGTCAAGAACTTCCTCTGTGAGAGCTCTTTCACATTCCTTCTTCACAACCTTTGACCTTTTGGTGGGGGGTGCATCTATGAAAGAGAACGATAAACTTATTCATGACTGGCTCCACGTAATGGCAAAATGAAGCGAATCCTAGCTATGTTCTGATGATCCTAGCTATGTTCAGATTTCCAACTTTGTTCTCGCAAGAAAAAACTTATAAACTTTGTCTCTGAAGATTACTACCGCACAGGTTGTCAAGACGTCAGTCAGTGTCAACAACAGTCCTAATCAGGACTACCCTCACCACCATCACCCCCCCCCCNCGTTAGAGGCTCCATTTCTGTTGTTAAGCAACAGAGAGAAATAAGAAAGATCGTTAATTTGCATCTGTTTCCAGTCATCGTTAATGCTAAACCAGGCGCTTTAACAACTCACCCGGATGTTGATTAGACATGATGTCCTCACAAAGTGCCTACAAAAAAAAGACTGGTTTAGAAATCTAACTCTAGCAAAATCTTCGACGGACGCAATAATAAGAAAAGCATAAGGACAACCAGAGAGAAACAAAGAGAATCATAAACAGTCGCGTGAACTTTATAGACTAATACCATTTAAATCTAAAATTAAAGTCACAAACCGATCAAGTAGCCTGAGAAAAAAGCCGACATTACGCGACGCCATCGCTGTTTTTCACGCCAAATGACGTCTAAGGAACGACCGTAGAAATTCCATACTGATGACGTGTCACTACCCAGATCTGGGTGGTGCTTTTGATTGGTTGAAGCAAATATCCCTCACGACACAACCAATCAGAAGCACTAACCAGATCTGGGTAGGGACGCATCATCAGTATGGAATTTCTGCGCTCGTTTCTCAGACGTCATTTCACGGGGAAACCAGTGGTGGCGTGGCGAAATGTCGAAAGTTTTCTCAGGCTACCGATTAAGCCGAATAAAAGAAAAACAATTGAACACGATCAAAACAGATATGACACTAAACTGGTCTGCTTCAATACCTGAATCCAAGTCTGAGATATCCGAAAGTCAGGTCCTTTAGCATAAGCACAGCAAAAAGGCGAACTGTTAACAGGAACATAATGAGCACAGTCATCATGAAAACAGTCTGTTGTTTGATGCCAGTAACACTTTTTAGTCTCACAGTCGACTCTGCCAGGACACAGTTTACATTGACCACAAAGTTGCCATGACACGGCACGCAGCCAATGACATTCACGCTTTAATCTCTCAAGGCTCGATCTTAACACACTGAAAAGAAAACGTCAAGATAAGGTTCACTCAAATCAAGTAACAATTACAAAAAGTTAGAAGCAAACTGGTACACAAGACACATCTCGTGAGAAGTTGCACTGAAACAATGGATGACCATCGACTCAAACATCCTATAGGGGGCAAAAAGGCAGTTAATTGGAAAGGAATTTTCAAAACGGGAATGCCCCTGAGTACTTGTTTTACCAAACGAGGTCCAGAAGCAATTCAATTACATGCGTCTGATTTGCTAGAAAATATCCGTTCTCTTAGTAAATTTCGCCCGTGAACATTCTGTCACGTTTAGGGGCCACCAAGTTACCGAGGGGGCCGCAAAATCATGAGCCAGCATGAAACTCTACGTCTCATGCCTAATATATTACATCAATCATTCTCAGATCATTATACATAAATAACATTCATGAGAAATAATTTTTTTTTAAGACGATGCTGTAAAAGAAGTTTGGAACTGAAATCAAATGCTAAAAATAATAAATTTTTACAAAATTCTGTCCTGTGTATCAAAATTCAGATAATTATCCTGAAGTCAGTTTAAAAAAACCGACACATTTCGACCTTTTCTATAGCTTGCATTTTATTGTAAAATTCTCCTCGGATGCGTAGCAATAGAGGAGAATTGATTTCTGTTCGCTATTATTGTAGCTGTTGATTAATTGTGAGTTGTTTTGTATGATTGTGTCTCCAGTATTTCTGAATGCAATTGTTGTTTTAATACGTGCTAAGAGGTATCTGTATTCTGGTATAAATATGGCTGTTTAGTATGCGAGTCATTCCCGGTCGTTACGCTTCCTTTTCTGCGGGTAAGTGAAATTTTATATATATTTAGGATTTGTTTAGATCAGTTGCTTGATTTTAAAAATAGCGCTAAACTCTATTGAAGTTTGATCTACGTTCAACGGATTTATCTATATATATGATGTATATATTTTCGTTTCGGTTTCGTAGGAAAGTCGTCGAGTTTTTTTGGGCTTGGTTCCTACCCAGGTTTCTCTATTTTTTCCCCGTCTCTCGCGGGTTTTTTGTAGGGGTTTTTCCTGGCCTCCGAGTGTCTCTTGTAGATACGTATCCAAAACTTCGTTAATTTTCCTTGATGTATTCTGTGATGTATTCTTCACAATTCTGTTTTTTAGGCTCAGTTGGTCTTCAGTAAAGCGTAGCTGCCTACTACGGCACAACAAACCAGAAATGTCGTTAGTTGTTATTTGTGTGTTGGGAAGCCTGTTGTTAAGAACAGAACTGATTTTATTTGCATGTTTGGACTGTAATTCCCACCCGTGACATTCCAAACATATTTTTGGCCCTTTTCTTTAAACTTAAAAAAAAAAAGGAATAATAGTCTTATTGTTTCTTCACAGCGATAAACATTACTTAGGACATATAAGTGAGTTCTACAAAAAGGACCCTTATTTACTTCAGTTTGACCGCAAATACCTGTTAACTATTGAGGGAACCTATATGTGCAATATGTTCCAGGAGAGTGTCCTGGAGTCAGTCACTGGTGGTAGCTATGACATATGGTTGACAAAAATACCCTCCTTTAAAGCTTTATAGCCCTGGATCAAACGATTGCGAGCTACTAGGGCGAGGCAAAGTCCCTAATGCTGAAAGAAAAGCTTATTTCCGAGTTCTAATAACTCTCATTTTCAAAACGAGGCTATCAACGGCTTCGCACTTACCCTCGCTTTGAAACAGAGGCTTAGTGCAAGCTGGAAATAATCTATAGAGCACTCAGTCGTTAAACTGAGACTCGTACTTGTCTCCGAGGCTCCGTGGGGGGATAATACATTTCTTTTGTGTTTACATTTCTTTTGTGTTTACTACGCCATGAGCCTTTTAGCCAACTATGAATTTTATACTTATCGAAAGTGATTTACTTNCCGCAAATACCTGTTAACTATTGAGGGAACCTATATGTGCAATATGTTCCAGGAGAGTGTCCTGGAGTCAGTCACTGGTGGTAGCTATGACATATGGTTGACAAAAATACCCTCCTTTAAAGCTTTATAGCCCTGGATCAAACGATTGCGAGCTACTAGGGCGAGGCAAAGTCCCTAATGCTGAAAGAAAAGCTTATTTCCGAGTTCTAATAACTCTCATTTTCAAAACGAGGCTATCAACGGCTTCGCACTTACCCTCGCTTTGAAACAGAGGCTTAGTGCAAGCTGGAAATAATCTATAGAGCACTCAGTCGTTAAACTGAGACTCGTACTTGTCTCCGAGGCTCCGTGGGGGGATAATACATTTCTTTTGTGTTTACATTTCTTTTGTGTTTACTACGCCATGAGCCTTTTAGCCAACTATGAATTTTATACTTATCGAAAGTGATTTACTTCAGCACGAGTTAAATTGTTTTGATCAGCATGTCCACAACTGGCCAATATAACACGGAAGCAGATTTGTATACCAATCTATCATAATATAATTAGTTTCTGATGCAGCATTTATAAAGATACAGCTGTTAAAGAATTCCTGAACTTATTACCTGCCGTTAACCGTTACCTAGCTATAGGAGTCTCGTCGACAATACTGACAAACTCCATTGATGTCCACTCTTCGTTTGCTCTTGGATTCTTCGTTAAAAGCTTTATTTTTAGACGGTATATGGATGGCATGTAACTTTTCCTTCTTACTTCATTTTGTGTAGAATTAAATTCCTTTTTCTTTGAATATAACATTTTTTAAATATCTTCCCATTGTTTTCAGCGGGTGACAATTTTCAATAAACGGAATAGCAGGTCATAATATTGGAACAGGGAGTCATTTATGTTTTATAGATGACCTGCTGTTCCACACTTTGATGACTACAATAATACGCTGCTGGTTCTAAAACAATGACAAGATGCAAGGATAAAGCTCTCGCTACTCTACCATCTTAAAAACGATGACCGAGCGCGTAAGACCTTGCAGATCAGGCATTGATAATGCTTTTCAAGCATTGATTATGCTTTTCAGGTCTTTCAAACTGACTTATCAAGAACGCTTCGAGCAATAATGACGCACGTACTGTTTAACTCGTATCTTAAATTTCAAAGAACACCCATTCATTTAATTGATGCAGGAACTGATGTGGAAATGAATAGACGAATAATAATATAATAGGCAAATCAGTAGCAAATTTCCTTAACACTGTTGATATTCTGTTGAATATTCCAGGAAAACGTCAAAGAAAGCTCTGCTCATTACTCATTCGTGCCACTCAGTGTACTTTACATAATAATTCTTCACTAGAACTCGGTATATAACATGATTGAAATGGATCAAACATACAAAATGTTGTCAGCCTTCCCTTTTTTTGCAGGTTAGATAAAAGATTTGCCGATACATGTAGTTACCTTTTCTTCCATTAATTAATCGTAACGGATTTTTAAAAACTTAAAAAGTTGTGACTGCCATCATTGTAAAACTGTTTGTCATTGACTTAACCATTAGTGCCATAGAAGTTTTTGTTGAATAATTTATGGATAATATATTAGCATTGGGTAAAGTCGGTTGAACTATTTCAGTTTGCATTCTTTTTCCGCATTTAAATTACAGCACAGCCCTCTGGGCTACTTCATTACCATACTCAGGAATACTCTGGTCTCTCAAGGAACAACAGAGTTTATCCATGTCTATGTTTGGGTTCTTCAGATTGGTACTTGGATTCTTCATAACTGGCCTTTGCTGCAGAGTTGTTTTTGCAGGTAACCAATCTTAAAATGTTGGTCCATGTCACATTTCGAAAGTTTAAACTTCTAAACACGAAATTTTTTGTCATGCAGGGACTTTTGGGTTAAAGAAAGCCCCCTTTCGTTTCTTCAATTCTTATCAGTTTAACGGTTTACTATATAAACTTTATGTAGCTGTCCATTGATTATTTTCGAAATTTTTCTTAGTCATAATTAAAGCAAGCTTTCCATGAATAGCTGCAAATACTACAACATATCAAAAACTCAGGGGGTTCCATCAAGCCCCCGCCCTTGTACCACTGTGGGAGTATGACTTTGCCTGTACGTTCGAGGGTTAATAAGCTATGTCCCATGAAATAAGAGCTCCCTTCTTTTCAGCTGCCCGAAGTTTTGCCAGAATGTTTAATTTTAACTGAAGTCCATTGACTTTCAGTTTAATACTCGTTTGCTGCGTGAGTTAACATAGAAATATCGTCCCTGTTGGTAATTTTCTCACTAACAGAAAACGGTTACCACGATCTCCTTGGGTAATAGCTAAAGTGCTTCCCAGAGCCGGGTTAAAATATTTTGAAGTATTTTCTCTTGTTCCATGTTCATTGCCGCTGTAGGTAACATTCGATAATCGATTCGATTAAAAATCATATATCCTGGGAAGAAGTGTAATTGGGGTAGGGGCTAAAAATTTTTAAAGCTCGCCTCTGTTACTTCTTTTCCAAATTTACCCGTATGAAAAAAGTCAACAAAATTCAACAAACACGAACTGAATGAGATAACTAAAAAAAATAGTCATGTTTACTATAAACGTAACTTTAGTTAATACATTTCAAACTGACCAAATTAAATCATTGGTGTTCGCTTGACGCACAGACTGAGAGTAAGATTGATGTCTCTTCGTCTCTCGTTTAGCGGGCGAAAACAAATCGAGGACGGGAGTAAAAACAACACAAAATAAAAAGTGCACATTTGTCTTATAAACATAAACACTGTTAAGCTTCTGCATATTTCATATTTGCATACAGGTTTCCTAATTACTGCTTTTCCCTTCAAATCAGCAAAGCCAAACGAAGGATGAAATAAAACTGAACGCTTGTGCTGTGATCAGTAATAAACAAAATAATTTGCCTCCTTAATTTAAACTTGAATTTTGTATTAGAAACAGCATGAGCGAAGAAAAATTCCGTACGAAAAATAGTAAACGAATTTAAAGATAAAAGTGAAAGGTCGACTTACAGTCGAACCTGCAACAACGATCACGCGCGCTCGGGAATTGAGGAACTGGCCGCTTAATACAGAATGACTAAAAATACTCGCTGGGCATGGCGTATCATACAAAACACTTCATGCAAGGAAACAATGGCACAATCAAAACTCTTCCAAGCGATCAAAACTTTAAACAAAGTTCAGTGCCAACTTGCAACTTAACGGTATAATGTACGTAAGGGACGGACCATTAGAAAACTTATGGGGCGGAGGAGGGGAAGGGGGCGGGCGAAGTACAAAAAAATATTCCCGCAAAGGAAAATTAAATGAAAAAAATTCATACACGCCGATTAATCCTAAAAAATATTCATGCTATGGCCTAAAAAAATGTATACAAGGAATTTGATAACGAAAAACTTCCTGCGGATCTAAAATTCTTCCCCCC
>CALNXI010001968.1:60990-71046 GCA_942486025.1 Porites evermanni
CCACGGTTTGGCAAAAAGAAGCGGGACCTAGCTATTTTCTTGTTATCCCAAATTTGTTCAGATTTCCAACTTTTTTTTCCCAAAAAAAAACTTTTAAACCTTTTCTCTTAAAAATACAACCCCCCAGGGTGTCAAAACGTCAGTCAGTGTCAAAAAAACGCCTAAACCCGACTACCCTCCCCCCCCCCCCCCCCCCCCCCGGACAATCATATTCTACCTACTTATGACACGATCCGTGGCTTCAAACCATATTCTATCAAAAACATAGTTTACCTTTGGGGCACAGTATAAATCCTTGATAAACCTAGCCCGCCCGGTACAGGTGGCTGGATATGCATCTTACTCGTCAATAATGCATATATGCCAGTGGTCAATCTTAAAGGTTTTAGTTTATCACCCAAGGTGATGAACTAAAAAAGTACCAATCGTTTCAAGAACTAGCCTTCGATAGAGGCTCCATTTCTGTTGTTAAGCAACAGAGAGAAATCAGAAAGATCGCTAATTTGAAACATAAAATTTGCATCTGTTTTCAGTCATCGATAATGCTAAACCAAGCGCTTTAACAACTCACCCGGATGTTGATTAGACATGATGTCCTCACACAGTGCCTACAAAAAAAAAGGACTGGTTTAGAAACCTAACTCCAGGAAAATCTTCGACGGACGTAATAATAGGAAAAGCATAGGGAAAACCAGTGAGAAACAAAGTGAATCATAAACAGTCGCGTCCAATACCATTTAAATCTAAAATTAAAGTCACAAACCGATCAAGAAGCCTGAGAAAAAAGCCGACATTACGCGACGCTACCACTGGTTTCCCCGCGAAATGACGTCTGAGCGACAAGCGCAGAAATTCCATGCTAATGACGTGTCACTACACAGATCTGGGTAGTGCTTTTAATTGGTTGAAGAAAATATCCCTCACGACGAAACCAATGGGCATCAGTATGGAATTTTAACGCTCGTTTCTCAGACGTCATTTCACAGGGACACCAGTGGTGGCATCGCGAAATGTCGAAAGTTTTCTCAGGCTACCGAGAAAAAAATTAAACACGATCAAAACAGATATGACACTAAACTGGTCTGCTTCAATACCTGAATCCAAGTCTGGGATATCCGAAAGTCAGGTCCTTTAGCATAAGCACAGCAAAAAGGCGAACTGGTAACAGGAACATAATGAGCACAGTCATCATGAAGACAGTCTGTTGTTTGATGCCAGTAACACTTTTTAGTCTCAGGGTCGACTCTGCCAGGGCAAAGTTTACATTGACCACAAAGTTGCCATGACACGGCACGCAGCCAATGACATTCACGCTTTAATCTCTCAAGGCTCGATCTTAACACACTGAAAAGAAAACGTCAAGATAAGGTTCATTCAAAACGAAAAGTAAGTCGCAAACTGGTACACAAGACACATCTCGTGAGACGTTGCACCGAAACAATGGATGACCATCGATTCAAACATCCTAGAAGGCAAAAAGGCAGTTAATTGGAAAGAAATTTTCAAGACGGGGATCATGCCCCTGAGCACTTGTTTTACCGAACGAGGTCTGGAAGCAATTCAATTGCATGCGTCTGATTTGCTAGAAAATATCCGTTCTCTTAGTAAAATTTCGGCCGCGAACATTCTGTCCCGTTTAGGGGCCAGCATAACAAGTGTTACTTTTTCGTGTTTTTCAGGCGAGCGAAGGTAAGCGCGAAGCGAGCGAGGCGCACCAGACACGCGCGGCGGGTGAAGGCGCAGAAAAAAACAATAGCGAGCTTTTCCACGCGCCCCTTCTGTCACGCGTGTCTCAAGTCTGGCGCGGCACCTCGCTCAATTCACGCTTGCCTTCGCTCGCCTGAAAAACGCGAAAAAATGACGCCTGTGCTGCGGGCAAGTCACAAAAAGACAAGTAAAACCAGTCGATCCATGACAATACTGAATCGCCTGGACGATTTTACCAGATAAACAAATGAAACCACAAGTCCAATCAGTATCTTTCGAGAGAGAATAAAATAATAAAACTATTGCATGTGCGTCTATCTAAAATAATTTACGTTACCTTGACACTTCTGAACAAAGCTCCGGCTCCGTTTTTGCTGGGTTGGAGTTATCCATCGTCCAAAGGTGAATCTTGATGACAGTCTTAAAGCAAGCAAAACCCAGACACGTAACTTTTCCAATGAAAAACCGTGCCGCATTTGCATAGAATTGTTGTTGTTCACAGCTGGTTTTACAGGCAGCCCACTCGCCAAAGAGAACAAGCAACCTGGAAAACAACCCAGCTGGAACGTAGTTGGTGTCAAAAGTGATGAATACAGGCGCCGACCCGTGGAATACCGGTCCCATTAGGTCGTCTGCTGGCTTAGTTGTTAGCATACAAGGTACTAGGTAAATTGATATGCCATCCTTGTTCTTGCATTCACAAAGAAGGTTAAACTTCTTCATGATGAAAAGAAGGGAGTCTTTGATATGATCTAGTTTCAGATTCTTACATACATGTTCAAGGAGCTGTGCGTGAAGAATGCCTTTGTCAAGAAGGTCTTGTCGAAGTGAAAGAACTCGTAAGCTCTCTTCTTCTTGTTCTTTAACAGTCACTATTTTGCACAGAACATCAATAAGCCATTGCGGATCTAACACAACAAGGCCATTTGGATTGTTATCATGATAAACTATTGTGCCGCGATCATGCAAAAAGTTTAACAGGTGCTCGAAATCATCCTCCTCATCTTCCTCCTCCATTAGTAACCCTTCCTCAGCGTTACCGTTTACATTATCAGCACACACATCGCTACAATCATCATATCCATCAACATCATCATCAACATCATTATCACCATCATCATCGTAAACAGAGACATCGTCTTCATTGCTATCATCAAAATCATCCTCATCGTTATCATTGCCCAGGAATTCTTGATAGTCAAAGATTTCCATCTTGAATCTTTGCCTTGTCGTATATTTTTCTCCCTGCTTGGATAGCTCATACACCTTGTTTTCCACCTCAAGCCATTTCAAGGGAACTTGTATGTTTGTGTGGGGCATGGTGTCCGCCGCGTTAAGTATCTCTTGACGTAACTTTACAATCTGTCGATCTTCTTGGCTGGGAGATTCACCAGCGCGCGTGTTATCTACTGTTAAGGTCTGTGCAATTCGTTTACTTAGAACTCTGGCATTTCTGCTAAGGAATTTCTTGAGAGCAATCATTCTGTTGCTGTTAGCGCAGTCAGCGTGTGTTCCCACAAGTACCACTGGGGGTAGAGTCTCCCCCTTTGAAGATTGTCTTAAAGAGTGCACCAGGTCCAACCACCTCATAATGTGATCAAGGTTTGTGTCGCCGCTGTCGGGAGCGGCAATTTCAACCTCTTCACAACCCTCTGTTCTTACTTTACACTGAGCTGAGGAGGTAAGTTCTTTTGTAAGATCAAACACCAGGATGTAAACTGCCTCCGGTGACATGAAAATGGGATGAATGGCACGATACACAGCCTGGCCAGCTAAGTCCCAAATGACAGGCCAAACTCCATCTGGAAGGGCAGCAAACTCTTCCTTTTGTTTCCCATCCAAGAGACGTACAATTTCGTCTGGTATGCTGCCATCCTCCTGTTCTGGAATCTGTGAAAGATTAAAAAATAATGAGCATCATGACCACAAAATTGTCATGAAAGGCAGAAGGCAGAAGCAATGTTTATTACCTCACCAAGCTGGTTCCTTGTTGATTCAGAGCCGAAAATATCAGGAATTTCTGCAAAAAAAGAAAAGAAAACCAAATCATTAGTTCAATAACAGCATGGACGCTTAACATTTATGCAAAAAGTTTTCTACTATACAAAAAGTTTTCTGCTATGCAAAAAGTTTTCTACTATACAAAAAGTTTTCTACTATACAAAAAGTTTTCTACTATACAAAAAGTTTTCTACTATACAAAAAGTTTTCTACTATACAAAAAGTTTTCTACTATACACGTACTTGCAACCCTTTCCTTAATCTACAATAAAACTAGTTTTCGATGGGACTGATACAAGCCTGCCGCAATTGTTCCTTATTTGGAAAGAGAATTGTAATTTGGACGTAATACTTCAAACAATTAAAGGCCAAATTGTTACTAGTGTGTATGTTTCCTTTCAAACTGATTATTTGTAAGGAACATTGTATCTAAAAAATTATGGATGGAAAGACCCACATAATAATGAACGAAAGCTATGATAAGGCAATAATTATTGCAGCTACCACTTACTGAAAGAACAAAATCATAATACGAAAATTCTGAGGTTTTTTGGAAAGGAAAGATTAAACACTGGGTCTATTTACAAATGTTTAATTCATACCTGTCAGATCTAATATTAGATCCAAGGACTCGTGATGAAGTCGATTTGTTGGTCTTGGTCGTTTAGTTGGCCTTGGAAAAGTATTGATAAACTCTTTATAAGCTCTAGTCTCCTCAGCTTTTGCTTCAGCCAACAATTCTCTGCCAATGTACTCAGCGCATTTGTGGTGATATGCAGTCGTTTCCTGCTGCATGACAGAGAACTTCCATGGCTGAATTCCCGGATTCTTTAGTGGTGTATGCATTTGCACTCCATCAGTACTCGTCTCATTCGCTCTGAAGGGCTCACCCTTGAGTGACCTCCCAACACTTGTCTTTCCCACACGATCCTGACCAATCAGTAAGACTTTCACCCGCCTGTCGAGTATCTTGCCTGTTTCTTTTGCTCTTTGATAAGCTGCTACCGCCTTTGGTCCTCTGGCTATGACATAGCTTGGAAGTGGTTCAAACCAGGACCTAAAATGGGAGCGCTTTAAAGCTGTGGAAAGACGAAATGCTCAACTGAGAAATGATTCACCAAAATGGGGGATTTTACTATCTCTCGACTGATTCTGCAAAATGTGAGATTGCTCAAGCTTGGTGGCTGAATGCAGGATTAACTGGCTTTGAACGAAATAGGACAAAAGAGTTCTGACATCACACGTAAGTAGGTCTTCACAATGAATTTTACACAAAGCATACCTCTACTAAGTTTCCTTTTCAGCCGTTTTTGTCTTGTCACACAAAGCTCCTCCTGTTGCTAACAAGACAAAAACATCTGAAAGGGAGACTAACCTCCGCTTGTTTGACATATGAAAAGAAATGAGGACAATAAGCTGACCGTACACATGTACATGTAGAGGCCACAAATGACTGTAAAAAGCTGGCTAACTTAAAGGTGTATCAAAAGAAACTACAGTGAAAGCTCTCCTAATGGATACTCTCAAAAGCAGACAGCCCTGCTTATGGCCACATTCACAAAACCCTGTTTTTCTCAACTTCCAAACAAACTCTGTATTTTTGCATTCCATATACGGCCAGCTCTAGTTATGGACACCTTTTTCATGCTCCAAGGGTGTCCACTCATCCTTGACAATTCATTACTGTTATTAAATAATTGCTGGTTTTCACTGTAACGCCATCAAAAATAAAAGTCAGAACTGTTCATAGAGAGTCCAGAATCTGGGAAATGAAAGGAGATAAATATCCTCAGATCCTTGCCGAGATTCAGGTCAGTGCAATTTTATTTTTCATATGCAAGATATTCAGAGAAATGATTCTCCCAAATATATAGAGCTTTGCATGGAGATGCAATGTTGGTGCCCATCCAGATGGGCACTAACATGGCAGCCAGAAACCAAAAGAAACATCTGTCATGCTTTGCTTTGCAATGAAAGCAGGAATTCAATCTCTGAAAGAACTCATAAATGTTAAAGTAATACTTTTTCTAATACAATGACTGTTCAGTTAGCAAAATGCCTCAAAATAAATCACTTTTCTCACCTACATGGCAGCTCTCAGCCACCATGTAAATGCCATGCAAAGGTTTATATATTCAAGAGTAGTGTACCACAAAATGAAGAACGTTTTGCAAGTAAAAATTTGTCTGAAAATAAGTTTTTAGCTGCTCTAATACTTCATGAAAGTAAAAACTCAGGAGGATCAGTAATCCTATTTTCGTTGACATCATATTAAAACCAGTGATAGTGAGTTAGGATATATATCAAATTAACAAGAATTTTTTAATCACACTTCAACGGACAACATTTTTTTTTGCCTTTTTAGGAGTGGTTATTAAATATTCACAAAGACAATAAAAATAGTCCAATAGGGTTCTGGGAGAAAAATGGAGCTACTTGATAGAGATGAGGTTCACTGCAAAAACTAAATTGAGGAAATACTTATATGATACAAGGGTGTAACTAAGAGGTGGTTGGCTGCTAATTTCAAGAGCTGAGTAAAAGAATTATTGGGCAGCTTAAATAACAAAAAAACCTACTTTGCTTTTCCTTAGCTACATATCCCAGTGAGAGATAATTTTAAGTATCTCTCACTGGGATGTATTAAAATACACAAGAATGATTCTCCTCTATAATTACCTTTTAAAGTTTTTCTTTTTTCAGAATTTGTCTCCATAATCATACATGTATGCTGCTGATGGTCGGGTTTAAGCTCCTTCCATGTTTACTGCTGCTATGAGCAAATCCTTTTAAGCTCGTATCTTTGAAATTACAAAAAAAATGATGAACAAACGTTACTGATAATACTTGTTTTGTTAAATATTTAAACAAGCGCCCCTGACACTGCAATAGATTATGATTTGCCTCTCAGTACTGGAGTGTTTTGATGGCTGGAAGAGTAAACAAACTTTTTGAAATGTGCAACTATGTGTGCACTTTTTCGTCCTATAAACATTCATTAGCTGTGTCCCAAGATTCTGAATACTTTTTCTATGTGAATTTTCCTTCTCTGAGGAGCCAGTAAGCTTATAAACTTATATGTTAAAGCTGTAGAGAGTCAACAGTGATTTGCTCATAATTACAATCTTTGGCCAATCAGGACTAAAGATGATCAAATCAGGGAGAAATCAGAAGTAAAGAAAACCTGTCGAGCGTGATTTGTTTTTTCCTGGTTTAAAGCGATAAGCTTTAATGCATCTTTTACGATTACCTGGGCTCAAAACGTATGTTTATAAAAGCTGCTATCTAAGCTCAAATTATTGTTATCAGCTGATGTTTATCTCTCTCGAGCGTTCCGTGGTTGAGGAAATAGATCAACCTTCATCGCTTTAATAATACATTTGCCTACCTTTTAAATCGTAATGACTAAGCTGCATCAATTCCATCCTATCGTAGAAAACATTCGATTTACAACAGAGGATTTAGAAGCTCTTAGAAGCCCCTATCGCGGAACGCAACGCGGAACGACGCGGTCGATCCAAAATGGCGACTAGGCACCAGGCCTCCCAGTATTTTATGGCAGAAAAAAAACAACAACGGAAACCACAGACAGCCCAAGCTCACGAGTTTTGTATATATGCAGGAGCCCACAGGCTCCTGATATATGGCAGCTTTAATAAGGGGATTCTAGGATTAGAAAAGAGTAGAAAGAAAAACCCAAATTCCTGTAAAACAAGGCATATCGCAATCAAGCCTCCAACCACTCTATTATCCTGTTTTCTTTCACCCCCACACCCCTCCCCCCCCTCCACTAAAAAAGAGAAACAGCTGACAACAACAAAAAGTGCTCGACTCAAGAACTCTACAGCGATCCTACTTTGCAAAGTATTTGAAAGTAGCAAGCTTAAACATACGGCAGGTAAAACTTTAAAAAGAAGTTCAAAAGACTTTAGTTTATTCGGTAAGAGTCTGGAAAGTTTGCTCCCCAGCAAAGGACGCTGGCACCCATCACTCCCCGCGTTCACTTTCAAATTGTTGTTGACAGTCCAACCTTTCTTTGGATATGAGACCTCCCTGTTGCTGGTCTCAAAAGATCAATGCAAATCTATAGTGAATTCCTACCTCTATAAAACTGGTTCCAAACAATTGTATGAAAGCCGAGAATGGCCTTCTGAAGTCTAAAGTTCATAAAATTGACTTTGATTACATCAGTTCTAGCCTGCGAATAGAGCCGTTTCTCCTCGCTTCTCGTTGCTGAGGACGTTTCGCCAGGAGGAACGTCTGCGCCTCAGCAACAAAAATTCCATACTGATGACGTGAATTCTGTCTTGAATCTGGTCAGGAGCTCTGATTGGTAATATTATTGATTGGTAGTAATATTGTTTTACCTATTGTTTACGAATGACAAACAAAAGACAAAAGGCCAGAAAGGTCAAATGTAAACAGGGTCGTAAACGTGATAAATCTACTACAAGGCAGTCAATATTCCTGGAATATATTATTCTTTAGAAAAAGTATCTGAGTTTTACTGGAGCTCGTTCGCAGTAGAACACAAAACTTTACCATAATCGACAAGGAGATACATATAATCAAACAAATTTGCATTTGAAACCCCATGACTACCGGATTTACTGATGTAAACATCGATTCACGTCATCAGTATGGAATTTCTGTGGCTTAGGCGCAGACTTTCCTCCTGGCGAAACACTCTAGCGTCGAGGAGCAAGGAGAAACAGCTGTGTTTGCAGGCTACATCAGTTCAAGTTTCCTATTTTCTTTTCTTAAGGCAGAGTCTCTGGAAAGAAGACACACTTGGTTCTTCTTGGGCAACAGTCATAAACTTTATCACCCTTACAGACACTATTTCTGGCAAATCATTTATTGATTCAGGGAATAGGCCATCTCCCAGACTTAAATAACCTCCTTTTCAAAATGAGGCCAAATATGAAAATGAGTCTTATCTTCATGAGAATAAGAAGTCATTGTCATATCAAAGGCTTTGCAGTTACTCTCGTATTAAAACAGAGGCTTGTAATAATTCTATAATCGTCTATTACTTTTGAAGCTTGAAAACCTCTTATATTACAGTCTAAAAGAAAATAAAACTAAGGAGAAATCGCCCAAATAGCTAACTACTAGCACTAAATTATTGCCAAGTCTTAAAATGGTAGTTAATATACGAGAGAACTTTTTCTTGCTAAAGAAACTCTTGAGTTGACGATTGCCTTTTGGGTGGTTTCGCTGACCGAAAAAGGCAACTTTTTTTTATCCAAATGCATCATACTATAATCAGGTCATTCTAGGAAGTTCCGACTTCCCAGTTTTTTCTTTAAAAGTTTTCTTTTTACACCATTCGAGCGTTGCAGAAAAATGTACTTATGCTTAATTCTTTAAAACATTCTCACGGAAATATGAATGAAGTAAAAACTACAAGTGCACATTTTGGATAGATTAGGCAAAGGGAAAATTCTTGCAATCTCACAAAAGTTGCAAAATAAAACCGTAAAATGAGCTGAATACAAGATCTAGATTTAAAGCCTGCAACAACAGTTTAAAAAGATTATATCGTCTAAGAAGAGTTGTTTTGCTGTTTTTAAACAAAACCTTTACTCTGTCGTGCTTACGACAAAGCCAGTAGGCTTCGGAACGGTTTCAATCAAGCTGAGACTGACGTCACCAGGACTGACTCATTCCTAGATGTGTGTTGTTAACGTCACTCATAATACCACCGAGCCACTCAGTCAAGCATGACCTGAATTCTTGCCGTGTTGAGTGGGTAACTTGCCTCTGTTAACTGCTACGTGGGTAGACAAGCTAAAATAGACTTCCTATCGAACTTAAAATTTAAGAATGCCGGAGAAGTAAACTGGAACTCCTTATCTTCCCAGCTATGTTCTGATGGGGTCGCGGTCCGTTGTTTATGACGCAAAGATGAAGGCGGGGTCGAAGGGGTAACACGTGGTGACGCATGCTCTGGGCTGATACCAATAATACCTTGCGGGTGGAAATAAGGATGATGCGTGGGCTCGTAAGAAGTGGATACGCCCATGGGTGTAGGGGGCTGAGTTGGCGTGATGGGACCATAGCCCAGTTTACCAGACAACAGCTGTTGTATTGGATTAAATGATTTCTCGTTAACTGCTTCCTCCGCAGGTCGTTGTAATATCTTGTACATCGGCTTGTCGTCCCGGTCCTTCATAACTGGAGAGACTCTATGCCCTAATTCTGCTTCCTTCAACGACTGATAATCTAAAAAGACAAAAAGAGAAAAAGAGACCCTCCGCTGCTTACCCTATCTTATCATATAAGACTTGTGGTCAACCTGGCCAAGCGATAAAAAAACCTTTTTTTTGGGGGGGGGGGGGGGGG
>CALNXI010001968.1:71683-88660 GCA_942486025.1 Porites evermanni
TTACACTTTGCAGTCACGGCTCGCTCTCGCTCAGTACCAAATGAGCTAATCCCGCGATTAAAATGAGGAAAGTGAAAAAAGAGAAGCTCGACTTAAAATCAACCAACAGCAACGCAAGACAAAAGGACAGAGGGTTAAAAGAACACTATACACACATTCTGAGGAGGTGGCCTACCTTTGAATATCTTTGACCTCTGCTGCGTGTGAGATTGTCGCAGGGGATGATTAAGTTCGTGTTGAAGTTGGAACCGATCCTGTTGTTGTTTTCGCCTTCTTTCGAGGGCCGCTCTCTTCTGTTCCTGCTCTAAGCGTTGCTCCTCTTTAGCTAAAAGTTTCTGAAGCTGTTTATTTCCCGTTGATTCCATAGTATTTGGCTCAGAGGATGGGTTTGTTTGTTGTTGTCGCGTCGCTGAAATCCACTTCTTTAATCCCCTGCAACGGGACCTCACATCATTATCATTGGTTGTAGCCTAATCTAGAGCAGCCTTCAGTCGCGCTTAGTATAACCTAGGTCAAAATATTCTCTCTGGCTTCCAAATATACTCAAAAGAGCAATGCAGTGCTCATTTAATATCCCAACGTATCAGTGTGGATGCAAGACTTTCACCAAGTCAACCATTTTTTTTACAAGTAATACGGGGTAAGAGTTCCTCAGGAATCCTAAAGCAAACGAAGCCAGCGAGCAAAAGTGAGGTGGCGAAGGGACCCAAGCGGGCGATTCACTCGAGAAAGCGCACGACTACGAAGGACTTTGTGAAAGTCTATGCGGACACTTATTTGATGGCAAGGTTATGCGGGAAAAGCGGCTAATTTACAACTCCCACAGTACATATATTTGTTGCGTACTTTTCTTATCATAATATGTTTCGCAAGTTTGAAGTTTGTTTTGGCATGAAGAGGAGAAGAGGTGGAAAAAAAGACGAGCAAAAAAAGACAAGAAACTAGCTCACGACCACACCACACCCCCTCTAATTTACCATCCCTGAAGATCCACTTACTTAACAAATGGCATCACCATGAAAAAGGCATTGGGATTCAATCCTAGGTTGTCCCGACTAATTGTGTCTTTCTTGTGGCTTGGAAGGTCACCAATGTAAAACCACTCTATACTCTGTAAAGCAAGCAAACCAGTGTAGGACATTTATTAATAAATGACTGAAGAAAAAGACTGCACAGAAGACTGATCAAACAATGTGTATTATAAACTGCTTAATAACATTTCGGTTTGCCTTAATCAGGGTATACATAATTTAAGAAAAAAATGTGGTGCTGTGTTTGTAGAAGAGTGGAACACAAAACTAGTTGGGATTTATCAACTGACTTGATAAAATTCATTTACCTCTGTAAGAAGATTGAAAAGCTGACATTTGGAGCACAAGCTCCTTGCCAGACAGAACCAATTTCTGATGAAGGGCAAGCACTCAAAATGTTTTAATCAAGCTATGTGTGGTTTGGCTACCATCCACAATATGCCAAACAAGAGAATCTGAAAATGGCAAGTAACTAATAATTTTACAGCTTTAAGTTTTCTTTTTCCAGTATAGCTGGAAACATACAAAGTGCAATATGTATTGTATTATATAATGTCTATATCAACCTAGTCAACTGCAGGGCCAGATCCAGACCTTGATATAAGGGGGCGGGGCAGTCATCCAGACCCTTAGATAAGTGGGGGGGAGCCTCCCAAAAAAATTGTTTTGGCCTTTCGGGCCTCAGTTTGGTCCATCAGGCCCCCCACACCCCTCCCCTAGATCCCCTACTGAGCTGTTTGATGATAGGTAAATATATGTTAATGATAACTTTATGACACCTATTTTCACCTTAATTTCTCCTCTTGTTTGTGGTTGGAACACTGTTTTCTCAGGAACACCAGGGACAATGTAAAGTCTAACCTAAGGGGAAAATAATTGCGGATACATAATGAAAAGTTTAAAAGTTTAGCCTCTTCAGCTACAATGTATGGAAAAAATTAATAATGATTTAAATATTGACTTTAGAATCCACAACATGCATGTACAGTGGAACCCTGTTAATACGGTCACCAATGGGTCAAAAAAATTGGCCGTATTAACGGGGTGGCCTTATTTTCAGGGCTGCCTCAAATTTCATGACCTGAGGGCCGTAATGACAAATACACCGTACAGCGCATTTGCATTTTTTGAACAACTGTTCTCATTAATAAACAACTGGAATGTAGATATTGCATACAGTACTTAATAATATTGAAAAAACTACTTAAAATTTTCCTTCAAATTTGGCTTTAAAATCACCAAAAAAAAAGAAAAAAGTGTACTGTAGTCTAAAAACAGTACAAGAACAGCCTCAGAGTATTAGGTCAATGAAATTGACATGTCACAGGCATTTTAATTTTCTAAGCTTCGAACAAGTGGCCATATTAACAGGGTGAAATTATAAGAGTTTCTACTGTTTAGGATTTTAAAATGTGGCCATTGGCCGTATTAACAGGTGACAGCATTTACAGGGGTTTTTTATAAGAAAATGTATGGCTGTTTTACCAGGCCGAACAAAGTGGCCATAATAACGAGGTGATCGTATTACCGAGGTGGCCATAAGGCCAGGTTCCACTGTAGTCATTAACATTTATGTTTCTAAACAACAAATTATGTGCCCAGTGACAGTCAAGTTGAACAGTTCTAAGGAAAGTGATCAGATCAATACAAAGTGATTAAATTTCGTAGAACACTACAATGTGTTTGTCTAAGGCTGACAACCTTGTATAGAGACAGAGGAAAATCAGAGGTAACAGTTTATCATCACAGGTGAGAGTATGGGTCACTCTGTTACAGGTAAATAAAACGGACCAATAGTGAATTATCTTTTGGATAGCAATTAGGGAAAGGTCCCTAATTGCTATCCAAAAGATTAAACAGAGGCTATTTTGCTTACTTAACAGGCACTGTTACATTGGAATTCTACAGTACATGTACCTCATTAACTGATATAATAGTACAAACTATGTTGTAGTCATAAGCCTGAAATGGACTTGACACGCAAGCTGGTACAGTGTACATGTATGTCGTTAGCATTAGGATCTTATGTTTTATTACCTGATGATCCTGAAAGTTGTGTTCAAGATATGCATCTGGGTCAGCGAAAAATGACATGTCAAATCCTGTCTCCTCTAAGACCTGCAAAGCAAGTTTGAGACACATGAATAATAAATTAATGTACAGTTGCGATACAAAAACATTCCAGAAACATTTGTGGTGTTTTGGTCAACTGAATTTCACAGTAAGAGTGCTGAGAGTCCCTTAGACTTAAAGAATATACAGTGTATATGTTGACCTCTCACCTCTCTAACAGCACAGTCAAATGCACTTTCATCCTTGTTGACTTTTCCCTTTGGAAAACCCCAGCTGGTCCGGGACATGAATGGCTGCACTAAAACACACTAAAACAAACACAGTACAGATCTGTATCACACAATTATTAATCATGAAAGAAGGTCTGAAGGACCAAGCATAGTCACTGTAAGTTTATAAATCTCTCAGAATTCATGTCATACGAGGATAGCTTGATGCGCTGGGATCTATAGTTGACTTAATTCAAGAAGCTTTCGTGTCCACAAGTTGCCTAGTGACAAAAAACGACAAACAAAACAGCATGATCAAGATTCAGATGTTGTAATTTACCATTAGCAAAAGCATAGTACTCCCCTTGAAAACACCGTTTTTGTCAATTTTTGTGTATTCAGGGTCAGATAGTGACCAGAAAGTGGATTGACTTGGCTCAAATGATATGTTTTTGCAGGATTTCTAGACATGTATGGGTTCCATAGCATACGTTAGACAATTCTAAGTAACAAGGTTTTTGTAGCTTGATAGCATAGCTGTCTCCTAACACACTATAGATCCTGGGTTTGAGTCTCAGCTAAGTTTTTTTCTTCTTCCACTACTTNTACAGTGTATATGTTGACCTCTCACCTCTCTAACAGCACAGTCAAATGCACTTTCATCCTTGTTGACTTTTCCCTTTGGAAAACCCCAGCTGGTCCGGGACATGAATGGCTGCACTAAAACACACTAAAACAAACACCGTACAGATCTGTATCACACAATTATTAATCATGAAAGAAGGTCTGAAGGGCCAAGCATAGTCACTGTAAGTTTATAAATCTCTCAGAATTCATGTCATACGAGGATAGCTTGATGCGCTGGGATCTAAAGTTGACTTAATTCAAGAAGCTTTCGTGTCCACAAGTTGCCTAGCGACAAAAAACGACAAACAAAACAGGATGATCAAGATTCAGATGTTGTAATTTACCATTAGCAAAAGCATGGTACTCCCCTTGAAAACACCGTTTTTGTCAGTTTTTGTGTATTCAGGGTCAGATAGTGACCAGAAAGTGGATTGACTTGGCTCAAATGATATGTTTTTGCAGGATTTCTAGACATGTATGGGTTCTATAGCATACGTTAGACAATTCTAAGTAGCAAGGTTTTCGTACCGTGATAGCATAGCTGTCTCCTAACACACTATAGATCCTGGGTTTGAGTCCCAGCTAAGTTTTTTTCTTCTTCCACTACTTCCTTTTTTTTGCATTTTCTTTTTTCCTTAAAATCTATTATTTCATTCTTCCATAGCTTCATAAGGTTCTGTAAGACACTTATTACTCATACAAGAAAGTACATAAGGACAGAATGACAATATCTTCTGTAACGTATCTGTACTTCACTAATGTTCACCTTATCTAAATTTTGGTTTAATAAAATTGCTCCATAGACAGGGACACTGTATTTATACTTCTTCCAGTTTTCAAACACTTCATCTATGTCTTCTCCAGTTTTATTAAGAAAAGGAAACTGTCGAAAAAGTAATCAGGTTAAGGAAATTTTTAACTACATGAGAGACAATCATCACAATTATTACCCTAATGAGAAAACACATACAATGAAAAAAATTTCTGGGGATATTAAGGCTTGAACGAGACATGCACACTGATGAGTTTGAAGCTGAACCTCAGAAATCCCAGCCATTCAATTGCAAGTCACTAAATATATAACAAAGGATTGATTGAGTTAGAAATAAAGTCCGATCTTTCTGGTCGTCTTTGCCAGTTAGTTTGGCCAAGAGTCCAGAGAGTCAGTAATCCTGTCACTAAATCAGTAACTAAATCCTGAACTTTATACGGAAAAACGCTACAGGCAAAACAAATAATCCATCAGATTTTATATATTGCGTTTGATCACTGACAAATTGTCACGATCAATCGATCATATATTGACGCAAAGTAAATTTAATAAAAGGATATTGATGTTGGTAAAATCTTTAAGGCCGCAAGGCGGAAGATCTGGCTGCTCCTGTCTGTGGAAGTCTACATAAAACCAATGGGCTGTTTCGATCTGAAAACACAATCGAACGATGTCCTTTCTCTCTTCTTCCGGGATGTTGATCAAAAATCGACTGGAGAGGCAGAGAAAGCAAAGGGTGAAAATCAAGAATATCAAATAATTTATAATATCACGTAGCTTCTACTTACCTACAGAGATCTTCCAGAATTGTCTGTGGAATAGCAGAACCAGAGGGAAAGAAAGGAGAATCACTTTCAATCAGTTCGACGTCCTCGGACGCCATCTTTCAAAATGGTGCCAACCTCGTTCCCAAACATAGTGGAGAGGACCTGAGCAGTAGCTTAGCCACCGCGCAATAAATCCATCATGGCGGACAAGCATGAGTTTTGAGGTTACAATATTGAAAAATTCGTGATCACGAAATGGGTTACGGGCTAAAACTTTTGGCTTTATTCTCTTTTGTCTCGTTTCTCTATGTTGCGGGAATTTTTCTCTTCACGCGCGGTTTTCTTCTCAAGCGACTGGTTATCAACGAATACAGCCAGTGCAAGGAGACCCCTAACTTGCTCTGTGATATACAATATTCCGGTGATGCTGACGGATGCTGGCTTAAGAAGAGATACGAAAAGGCCGTGATCCTGATCATCGATGCCTTACGCTACGATTTTACGGTATATAGTGAGACGTTAGACGAACAAGAGCCTCTACCGTACCGTAACAAGTTGAAAGTCATTCATGAAGTGTTGGAGAAAAAACCTGAACATGGAGCGCTCTTCCGGTTTGTCGCTGATCCTCCGACCACTACAATGCAGCGGCTGAAGGGAATCACAACTGGTGAGATACCTAGGGCTCTTTTAGTTGGACCATATAATAAGCTGTTACAAGTAGAACAGGACATGGAAAAAATAAGCGGTTTATACTTGTGTTTTTTTAAACGACAATACTAGCCAGGGAAACAGCTGACCTCCTAAGGACGGTTTTTACCATCTGTGGAATCGAGAGTTCGAGACAAAATTAAAGCAGCCAAGAGGAGCAGCCAAAATTTCCTGGAAATGAAATTTAAGAAAACGGAGGCATAAAAAGATTTATAGGTTCAACAGACTCAGAATGTTTCCATTTTCTTTGTTCCCTTTATTTCATCCATTCATTCATTCAGTCATTCAGCCATTCGTTTGTTTGTTCATTCGTTCATTCATTCATTCATTCTGTTATTGATAAATTCTATGGTGCAAGGCCCATACTACAGCAGGTACTTTAACAAACTATTTTTTAGAAGAAAGAGAAATCTAATAGCAGAAAGCTCAGAAAAATTTCAAAGCTCCAGATAGATTCAAAGTCATGACTCTCTGAGTTCTAGATTGGGTGGCCTGTTCTCAAATCTAATGGAGGCTACATGGCTAGAAGGGTAAAAAAATAATTATAATTAAACCAGCTGTGGTGAACTGTCGCGAAATTTATCTCCCACAACATCTTTTTCAGGAAGTCTACCCACATTTGTAGATGCTGGAAGAAACTTTGCCAGCTCAAATATCACGGAAGACCACATTATTTCTCAGCTGAAATCTTTGCAGAAAAACATAACCTTTATGGGTGACGACACTTGGGAAAGTCTATTCCCTGGCTTGTTCCACAAGTCCTATCCATTCCCATCATTTAATGTCATGGATCTACACACAGTAGACAATGGAGTCATTGCACATTTGATTCCAGAACTAAAGTCAAAAGACTGGGATGTGCTGATCGGACACTTTCTTGGTGTTGACCATTGTGGGCACAAATATGGTCCCAATCACCCTGAAATGGCCTCTAAGCTTACTCAGATGGACACCATATTACGGTACAGTGTATGTAGTGTTAAAAACAACAAGTTTTTCAGCTCATTCATTAATACCTTGTGATATACTGTAAACTGCCACTTATAAGCCGTGGGCTCATAAAACTTTGTAAGGTGTTTAGGAAGGCTTAAATACATTCATGTAGAAGCTTTGTAGGAATTCCCTTTAAATGTGACTGGGATGCCTGTCTGAGAAGTCAACAAAACGCTCCTTAAAAGTCACCAAAATGTTGTTTTGTGGGTGTGGCTAAAAGTTCATTTGGATTGTATGCTGTACAAGTAACTGAATAGTAACGGTGGCTCAAAAACGCATGGGCTAACTATTGGCTCATTTATGGTCATTGGCCAGGTCGTAACTTTCTTTCATCGTAAGTTATTGTTATCATTACTATGACCTTTTATTAGACATCCTTTCTTGAGATTTTTTGTGTTTTGTCTTCATAACTACCTTACAGCTCAGCAAACACATCTTAACAAATGGACAGACAGTGTCAATTTTTCTGTCACTTTTGAGGAAAAAATGTTTGATATTGTGTTCCCTTGAAGCTTTTCATAATCTTTTACTACATTCTTGTAACTGAGCTAAAACACCAAAGGTAATAATTTTTTTTTTTACTACATGATTACTTACTTATGTTGCAGTGATGTGATTGAAACACTGGATGAAGATACAGTGTTGTTTTTGATGGGTGACCATGGTATGACACGTACTGGTGACCATGGTGGTGACAGTAATGATGAGGTGGATGCTGCTCTATTTGTCTACTCACACAAGCCCCTTGTCACTTGCGACATGAAATGGGTGAGTGTACAATTGGTTAAGTTACTATCTTTTTATGACTAAGAGCTAAGTTGATTTCAAAATTTATCCATCATCCACCCATCAAATGCCTCATTAGTTCACAGGCAATGGCAATATTTGGCTCATACGTGATTTAAAAACAAACAAACAAACTTCACATTAGAATTTTATGTTGGCTCACAGCTGATGTTCCTTCAGAGGTTTAGAGCCCAGCCAGCATGGAAAGAAGCTGTATATTTGGGTTCTTACACACAAAAAGCGTTGCTCATTCATGCAAGATTCAAGCGGTCGCATGCAAGTAGCAACTTCTCTTACACGGAAAAGGCAAAGGTTCTTAGTGCGAGGTGAAGTAGCACAAAGGCAGGAGCTATAATCAAGGCTACTGTATGATGGGTATTTCATAGAAAGCAGGCATACACTTCTATTCCTTTTTTTTTCCTTTGAACCATCATTTCCATAACTGTATGTGTTTTTTTCTTCCTTTGTTATGCTTAGAAAAGAACCACAAGTGTCTCTCAAATCGACCTAGTCCCAACCTTCTCTCTGCTTCTTGGCCTTCCAATTCCTTTTGGTAGCTTAGGGACCATTATACCGGATCTTTTTTGTCATGGAGACGCAGTGATCTCTGGAGCTCTTTCAACAAACCACCTCAACCGTTCAAAATTACGAGAGGTTCTAGACTTTCTACAGAGAATTGCAGCTTTTGAGCTTAATGCTAAACAAGTTCACAGATATCTCTCTACGTACACTTCGCTCTCAACGGAAATCTCCATGAGTGCACTTAAAGAACTCGAAAAAATCTTAAACAACGCAACTTCATTCGTTTCCGAAATTAAACACGTGATGGACCGCGTTGGAGATGTCAAGGGGATAACTGAAAAACTAACTGACGAAGAACTGGTGCATCTTCATGAAAGATTGACCTACAGCGAGGAATTGTTCGTTGATTATCTCTCGCGGGCGAAGGCGCTCTGTCAGTCATTGTGGGCAAAGTTCGATCTGAATTTGGTATATGCTGGTATCTTTGTGTTATTTATTGCTATTACCGCAGTTGGGATGATATTGGTTAACAGAAATGTGAAGTTGCCAGTGCTGGTAATAGTTTCTTTATTAATCCTCGTTATTTCCTCCGTAGTAACTTCATTTAACTGTGAAGTCGTTATCATCATTATTACCTTTTTTATTACGGGATTAATACTTGGGATTTCTGTCCTTCTTCGGAGGATGATCGTTAAAAAGACAGAGGAAAACAATGGCGGCTTCTTTAGAAGACTTTCTGCAGACAGCATTTTAGCACTGGCTTTATGCGTTTTTCAATTTGCTGCCTCGTTTTCTAACAGCTTTGTGGTGAATGAGGACAAAATTGTCGCGTTCTTCATTCAGGCATTAATCACAGTTAAATGCGTTCAGGGCCTATGGAAATCTGGCCTGTGGGAAAACAGAAGACTCTTGCAAAGACAGAGTTTAAAGAAGTCTGGGAAAAAGGAGGCAAGGCGGCCCAGTGTAAATGGGTTTCTTATAAGGCTGTCTCTTACATGGATAACCTTTGAAATTATTACTAGAACTGCGGAAGGTCTGAAAGGTTGTAGAGAAGAACAATGGTATTGCGTGCCTTCGGATTTTCTCAAACCCTTATCTGCTTCAACAGAGGAAAGTTCTGCGTCAAGTAACCGTTTTTTACTTACCGTACTTTGCACGGGCGTGGTCCCGCTTTCTGTCCAGCAGTGGCTTCGTTACCAAGGAAACTTAAACGGACCTTCGTTTTTGGTATTGTGCGTGAAGTACGCTCTGCCGTTCTCTTTTTTCTTGATGTGCGCTCACTGGGCTTTGCAGATTGTCCCGCAGGAAATGAATTCTTTGCTGCCGGAAATTCAACTCTGGCAGCAAATTATTCTGCCACAGGTGGTCTACTGTCTTTGTGTCGTGACATTCGTATGCCTTCTGTACTCACCACTGTGTATCTACACCGTTTTCAGAGGAAGAAAAAATTCGTGGACGGAGACTATTGACTCCTTGCAGAATGTCGAAGATAGCTCTAAAATAATCCATGCGTTATTTAGAGAGATTAAGCAGAAAATGGATGATGTAGATGGCAAAAAACATCATGTTGAAGATGGTACTAGAGATGGAGAATCCACGCCAATGGTTTACGGTTTAGCAACAGTATATTCATCTGCAGTCTTGGTTTTATCCTTGGCTATTTTATTGCCTTTGATGATGCTACTTGGAAATGGAATGTCATTGTCTTTGGCTTTGATGTGTGCACAAATCCTCCTGTTGTTGGAGGTTCATGGACTGTCACAAGATCTTGAATCACAAAAGAGTGATGGCAGTATTCCAGGTTAGTTCAGCGCCATCACACGGTGCTTATTTCGCCTCAGTGGCGCTAGATTTTGTGTGTCACTTCTTCAAAAAATAGTTCTTATACATGTAGAAGCGACGTAATAATGAAGTGTTTGTTTGTCCTACCACCCTGTTCTAACTATTTGCCCGCTTAAAAACGAAAAGGGAACTATTAATAGCGACAGGGAAAAAATAGGCCATTTCCGAGTTCCAAAAAATCTCACTTTCAAAACGAGGCTAAGTTCGAAACCTTTGTTGTGAAAATGAGTTTTATTTTTATCATAATTAAAAATCATTTTCATATCAATAGCTTCGCACTTAGCCTTGCTTTGAAAGTGAGATTTTTTGGAACTCGGAAATGGCCTATCAGCCAAAAGTTGACCTGCGCATTCCCAGAAACAATTGCGGGACGCATCTCGACCCCAGTTTCCTTCGCATTTCTAAAGTTTCGACTGCTCTCCGGAAGTACTCTTTTGTAGAGCTACATATATAAGTCGGCCATCAGACAATGTCCGACTACAATTACCCATGTTCGACTAAAACCCTCGCCGTAGTCGGACATGATGACCACACTGTCCAATTGCCAATGACTATCGTTTTAACGTTGAAGATTTGCGTTGTGTTTAAAGAAATTAAAAGGTAATGAAATGTATTAATGTGTGACCGAAAGATTTTTGGCGCGTTCGACTCAAACGGCGACTTGGTGGGACATACTTTCTTTCTGATAAGATAAATTATATGCATGCAGTCCGGTTTAGATCTGGACGTTTCGACTCCGGTACTTGTCTTCCTTTATTACTTGTTCATACATAGTGATGTCATCAAGTTTGCAAACACTGCCTATTTCAATTGTAAAAGTGAAGTCATCAATCCTAATTGTTTACCCAATGCTGCTTTATCAGATCCCTCGTCGAGCGTAGTTGTCCTGTGGCACTTCCTCGCGTCATATTACTTCTACTGCACAGGACACCAGGCTACAATCCCCTCTATACGGTTCGAGGCTGCTTTTATTGGCTTTCCAGGAGATATGGAAAATATCGTTTTACCAGGTTAGTCAGAGAGCGGTATACTAACATGCTTCGGCAAAGCTGTGAGATTTCCTACAAATTACACCACGTTATAGTTAAACCAAGGCCGAATTGACTTCAGAGACGGAATCATACTCTTAATGCTGAGATTAATTACCGTGTACTCGTTACTTTTGACAGCCCTGTTAAAAGAGGAGAGAATACAACTTCGAACCCTTTTCTTATCCCGAGACTAAACTAACATGTTTTTTTTTGGCTCAAGTTTCTTTCATTCTAGTGACAAGTAATATAGCCATTCTATTGCTCTAACAAATGTTCACCTTTTCGATTCAAATTTCAGGTCTGCTTATTCTCCTCAACACATTCGCTGGGCCAGTCTTTTTTGCCGTTAGTCTTCCTCTTCTCCTGTTTTGGCCCCAAATTCCGAACCGTCTACTAGGGACTGGTAACAAGAATGAACAGCAGTCAAGTAAAGGAGAATTTGATTGGATCGAAGCCCCGGAACTGCTGAGAACCCGGATGTTTCGCCTCATTGTCATGTACCAGATGCTTAATGGCGTTAAGGTTGTTCTATATTTCCCTTTTGAAAATAGATTCCAGTCTTTGTTTCTGTCGCAGTCTTGGCACACTTGCTGCGAAAAGAACTTCCTAGCCCATAGCCGTTCCCTTTCCTGATTATTTTGGGACAAATGCAATAATTTCTAGTAATGAAATGGCGTGAGAGAAAACCTAATAATCTTGTAGCCTTTGAAATCTTTACTGAGCGGCTAAAACTTTTGCCTGGAAATTACCTTCGGTGTTTGTCTACGTACGTGATGTATTACGCTGATAACATTCCAAAGAAGTCTGTATGTATTTGTTAACAAATTTCGTCCACCAAGACGTTCCTAGATATCCATATGTATTGAATGCATGATCAGTAGATTGCAAAGACCAAGACCTAAGTAAACTGAACTCTAACTGAGAAAATATTAGAAACTTTTTAAGAAAACCTGCGAGAATGCTTTAAGGTCTTCATTCTTTTATCAAATAAACCAACACACACTTCTAAACTGATTCACGAACACGTTCTCGTTCATGCACAAATTCTTCGTCTTGCTGCTTTATCTATTCATCGTACTTTATCTTAACTTGGATGATTTTTTTTTTACAGCTTTTGGGAACCTGTTGCTCTGCCGCGTTGCACCGCCGTCATCTTATGGTGTGGAAGATTTTCGCCCCGCGATTCGTTTTTGAGGGCGTCTCGTTCCTGTTGACCACAATCGTGCTGGCTGCCAGTTTTCTGTCAGTTCTCAGAGTGGATCAGGCGTTGCGAAGCTGGTTTAAGAGACTTGAGACATCCGATGAGTGGAAAAATAAGAACAGATAGTTCATTTTTTCTTCACATCCTTTGGTGTGTAATCTTAAATCACAGTTTAATTCTCGATCTTTAAAGGCGCCTTTGTCTAAGTACCGTTTACATGAAATGTTTCTTTCTTAGCCAGACTGATGACGACAAGAACAATAATTTTTTTTCAACCTGTGGAATTGTAATAAATATAACTTCTTTAATATGCTTTTATATTTACTTTTCAAATTTTGTTGTACAACTACTGCAGGCTTCTGCGTACTCTTTGAGAGCTTACCCCTTAGTTTTGCCTCCGAAAAATTAATTTTGCGACTAAATGCGACCTTAGCGGGTTTCACTTTCAAATTTCAAAGTTCAGCATGCAAACTTTTTCTCCAAATTCGATCGGTATTTCTCTTAGAATTAATCAGCTTTGGATAAAAGTAGGTTACTTCCGGGATTCCTTTTAACAGCTTGTCGATTACTTCCACTCCCTGCATGAACGAGTGGTCCTGACTTGAAACCTCGTACCGCCAGCCGCCGAACCGACCACGGGAGTAAATGTTCTTGGATTGCAACCAAGGTTGGACGTTTTCAAGAATCATTTCCCTGGCGATCGAAGGAACCGGGTATCCATGACCAAGCCGCCGGTAATACTTTGAAACGATCATTTTTGGTGATTTAACAAATCCGTATGCGATTAGCGCTTGAATGGTACTTTGAATTAAATGCCGTTTTGTCCACTTTTCAGGGCTGGAGTTATGTTTTGGCTCCGCTATCTCGAACATGAGGGACCACTGTTGACCAGGCTTTGGAACGTGACCCTTTGCGTAACTTGAGAACACTGTTACTCTGTAGAATGGCGAGTCAGAATCAGGGAAATATATCCAGGTCATGTTTGCTAGCATCGAAGGAGGTTGACCTGTTAGTCCAATTCCTATCACGTGTGTGCGCGAATAAACCAACTGAGATGCTAGTTTTCTCATCTCCTGTAAATATCCATCCCTTCCTTTTATCATTTCAATAACTAACAAGTCGAGTGGTGCAGTTGATATCAGTGAAGCGTACTTCATTTTGTAAATGGAGTTATTGCTTTCGGTTCCCAACTTAACAGTGACAGTCATTGAGTTAATATCTATGTCAGTCACTGTGTGATTGTACCTAAACCACTCACGGGGAAGGCTATCAGCAACTGCCTGCCATATGCCCCCTGTTCCATTGTACCTTGGAAATCGAAACATTTTATTTGGTCCCCACCCCAAGTCTCTTGTGGTAGTTCCATCGACGTGCTCTGCGATCTTTCGCTTGATTTTAGCAATATCTGGAACAGCAACTCGTTCATTCACCCAGTCAGAGTTCATTTCCGTGGTATTCACGGTCCAAACTTTCCTGTTGTATTTTCTCATGAACACGTCACAGAGACCGATACCAAAGTTGCGTAGAAGCCACTGGTCAAAATTTGCGGGTTTTTCTTTCACTGGATGTTTAGCGACTTCTTCGAGGCCTGCCAGAATTTTCTGTTGGTCCACTTTGTCCATCACCTCGACGTAATTCTGCACTGGGTACGGAATAAATCTGCGTTTGTCATCGGAACCCTTCATGAAAGTATATGCACCTCGTCGTATCCAATTCCACTCCTTAATGACACTGTCAAGGGTGGCGTGGAAATACTCGTAATGTGAAAATACTACATGGCCCCCCATGTCCCAGAGGAAACCTTGTTCATCTCGCTCAGAAGACGCGAGTCCCCCAGGCTTTCCATTTTGTTCCAGAATGATCACTGATAAGTTTGGAAACTCCTCTTTTGATTCATATAGACGTTGAGCGGCTCCTAAAGCTGTTGGGCCTGAACCGATGATGATGATAGGGAATTTACTGCTACTATATGTTTTTTGTTTACGCCGGGACCCAACTCGATCTGTAAAGTATAATTAACGGGGAATGAGCTGACGCCATTCATTTGAGCTAACAATCAACAGTCTTTTGAAAGACCGCAGATTAATTTTTGGAGCCGTAAGCAGTAGCAAAACAACACAGACGCAACTTTTTTTACGATGTATGTACATTTTAATGGCTGTTTCATTTGCATTTTAACCGTTTTATCGATTTTACGATACATCCTTACACAAATCCTCAAAATTTGTCTTCGAGTAGGCTGTTTTGAGTCTGGATTCGCTGTGGTTTAAAGGGCTGTGTCACGGCAGTCCAGTTCATTTTGTTTAATTTTGCTAATTACTCGCCCTCAATCGCTATGGAACTTTAAGTAAGCAAAGAAATTACATGTAAATGACAAAATCAGAGTTCCGAGACAAACAAATATGTCTCCTGAGCATTATTTTTGAAGTTGCAAGCAGCAGGGATCAACTTTAAAAAACTGTTAGGCTGAACAGTTTTCAAAAACCCTAATTGCAATCCGTTTCAATCTTCTTCAGTTTTGCCCATCTGTGGCATCTGTTGTTTCTGTTATGTTATTTTTATGCTTCCCTTTATTTATCGGGCATTATGTAATTTCCTAATTTGGCAGAATTTCGTGACACAGCTCCTTTAATCAAAGGATTGGAACACTTCGCCCTCGAATTTTTAACCAGTGATAAAACGCTGCTGTTTGTGTTTAAACATTACAAAAATCGATTAGAGAGACTAGAGTATTTTGCAGGTTGAGGAAAAGCATTCTATATGTAACTGGGTAGATCTAAAGTAGTTTAAAAAGAATGTGCACGTTTTATAAGTTGATATTGCAAAAGAAACTTCGCGTTCAGAGCGAAAAAAGTTACTTCTTGTACTTGTAAACATTGTCTACTTAATTGCCCTTTAGAACGGCGAATGTCATGGCATGTTTTTCTTCTTTCATGTCGTGTTTTTCCAGTGCTTTTCTTACTACAGTGTAAACGATAAATATTCGTGTCATGTCTTGATGGTTTCCTAGTAATTTTTTGTGTTACTTATCCTTTATCATTCTTGAAGCTTGTTGGAATCGAAATTGACACGTAGTAATACGTTAATAGAATGAGGATCGAAGTTCACACGCTACCATGCATCTTTTTGGTGTATACTCGAAATTGTAAGGGGTGCTTGACTTATAGAACGAGACATATTCGTGTTTTTGTTAGTGCAAAACTAGTTATTAACATGTCATTTTTTGTGCAGTGGAAATTAACATACCGTAGTTGTTGATACGATGTCATCTTCTGTGTAATGGACACTGAAACGCCGTCGTTCGCTTAAACTGAATCTAAGGGTGTGTTGCAGTTTACATAACAAATGGTAAAAATTCCTTAAAATTCGCAGAGGGCTTAGACGAAAACTCGTTAATTTGTGAAATCTTGCCATAGATCTCCAAGCTTAAGCTTGTATCTTTCGTTTTCCCAATGGAGGTCTCGGGAATTCCCCCCTTTGTTTCTTCATAAATTATGCATACCCGTATATTCACGGAAATACGGCGAAATTTCAATGAAACCTACAATGGTAAAACAAAACATGCAAGCTAAAGAGGTCTATATCCATAAAAATTGTACGATCCACAGCGCTGAAAGAGAACATTTTTGTTAAATTCGAACAAGGTTTTGACGAACTTGTCAAACATGTAAAACTTAACTTTGAGGCGCGTTGATATATTTACATACCTTGGTATGGCTTTCGCGTTTTTCGCAATTGTAAAAAAAAAAAACAGTTCTGAAATTATTTATTTGCAAAATTTTTACCCATATAGAAAATTCAAATCATAGGAAAAATGATAAAAATCTAATAGTAACAGCATATACAGAATATGTTTCGTCAAATACACAACTTATCAACTAGTTTTTCTGGGAAATCCCACTTTCGTATCTTGTATTGTGAAAGATCATACGTACGGAGCAGATAAATATGCGTTTTACTTGTTCCAGTTTATCGAGCAATTTTAAAAGATTTAAGATTTTCGAAAAATAAAATGAACTTGAGAAAGCTTGAATCACGAAAGAATGCCTTTTTTCCCATTTTTCTATTAAAATCGCGAAAATAATATTATTCACTTTTACCTAGGCCATCCCAAAAAATTCCTAATCTTGCAACTTTTGCATCGGCCAATCTTGGACATGAGAGCAACAAAAAATATATATGATAAGCCATCAAATCATTTGAAGCAACTTTGCTTTAAAACAATCCGAAGTCTGATCAGATGCAAGTCATTCAACAGACAGTGCGGAAGTCAAACTTACCGAAGTAATATGGCTGCTGCCTGTTGTATTTCTTCGTCCATTTTCCACAGAAATATAGAAGGCCAAGTCCTAAGACTACACTAAAAAAGATCACTACTTTTAAGCTCATGTTCGAATACAATCAGCCGAAAAAAT
>CALNXI010001969.1:0-27500 GCA_942486025.1 Porites evermanni
AGAGAGCTTCAGCAGCCATGACGACAACAGCGACGAGAACGTCTAAAATCAATTGGCTTTATGAGCAAAACAACAGCTCTGCACGTGCATCACACTTTTTAGTACATTTCTTTGAATGCTTCACTGTTCGATTACGACGTGAAACCTCCCAATGCGACGTCTTATGGATGACATAAATACACGACGACAAGTTTTTCTTTCTCTTTTTGAACCTGGATAAAGTCCTTAAGAATTCAACTCCAGGAAACATCGCTTACATTTGACGAATTGACCGGGTCCAAAAAGAGGCGACAAGTTTGAAAGAAAGCAAAATCATTTTTAGCGATGTTTTTACCGTCGCCGTCGTTTCTTAAGCTCCTTAATTATCACACAAATGCGTCAAATTTTTGAGAACAGTAAAATGACAAAACTATTGCAGTGCATTTTTCAATTTGAATAACCGACTAGCTATAACTATTTCAGCAGGATGAAAGCAACGAGCAGCTAAACCGAGGAGGATCCGTGAAACTCAAACCTTTCGCAAGCCCTCCAAGCAACGAGAGTAGCGCCGGTACATCCGGGGGACACATTGAACAAATTTTCACAACCATAGGAAACTACCAAGTAAGAAATATAGCTGCACTGATGCTGAGCTTAAGCGCGAATGCTTGTATTTACCTTGAGTGTGATATGACAAAGTTGAATCGCCACTAATCAAGCAAGCGCAACCAAGAGAAGTCCAGTTGAATTGGGAGTCCTAGATTCTCTGTTCTCAGCTGTCTGTTAATATTCGCCTCTTTAGAAACAAGAAGAAATCTGGAGCGGAAATGCGTCCCGCGATTGTTTGTGGGATCGCTCTGGGGACGCGCCAGTCAGCTATTGGCCAATTTCTTTCCCTGTCCCTAGTAAAAATGTCAGAAAACTTTGCGAAAGTTAACTCAGGCCACCTTATCGGTTCGAAAGTGGCGAAAAAGTTCAGTTATTTAATTCTAAAAACTAACTAAAAATAACGGTCACAGTCACACAAGGCAGGTATTGTTATGAGAGTGCTATGGCCTCTTAGAACAGACAAAATAGGTGTCAAACAGCGTATCTTATATGTCTATGAAGTTCCTAGACATTTCTCCTGCCCATCAGTCCGCAAAAAAGCAGCTTAATCGTAAGAAAACAACAGTGTATTAAAGGAAAGTTAAACCATCTCAGTTGGCAGTTAGAATGCTGGCCACCTAATACTACTAAAACAATACAGATTCTCTGCGTTTCCTTTTTGAGTTACCAAAATTCAGTGCTAATAATACCACCGCATTAAAGATCAGATGGTATTCACTGGACTAAGCACGTTTGAAGTCATGAACATGTATAACTTGTGTAACCCAGTTTTGGCTTAAGCCTCCTCCTGCTGATGTCCTTTTAGGGTCGAACTGTAGCAATCAAAAGACTAAACAAGAGAAGTGTTCATCTTACTCGAGAAGTTCTTATTCAACTCAAACAGGTGATATCAACTTTTCTCACTTTCTTTTCTTATTGCATGAGCGTGCCATTAATTATTTGAATATTCACAAGCTAGAGAAAAACAGACTAAACATATGCGAAAATGAATTTACGTTGCATCGGTATTCATCTCAATATGACACCGTCTTTCTTCAAGAAAAAAGTTAAAATTACTTTTTAGTGTTGTTTTCATCTAAGTGGCGAAACAATTAGTTTTGGTTTTGGATAGTTTTGGATTGGATGCTTCCGTTGTAATTGACTAAATTAGCCAGAGTTTGGATTGATTTTATTTCATTTGATTGAAAACTGCTTTATTTTGCTCAGTTATTCGGGTATCTGAGGTTTCTTTCTCCATAACAGGTGCGAGACATCACACATGAAAACCTGAATCCCTTTATTGGAGCCTGCATCGAGTCACCCAACATCATGCTGGTTTGGTCGTACTGCAAAAAAGGAAGTTTGCAGGTAACGTGTTTCACTTCTTCCCTTCGATTTTATTTCAAACGTATAGACTCTTCCACGGTTTTTTGATTGGAACCAGTCAGCGAAAATCCGTTAACACAACAGAAGAGAACGCCTTAAGATCAGCAAAGTTGCCAAGATTGAAAGAGATTTGTTGAAAACAAACGAAGATATACCTTTGCAAAGTCGCGGAAGTTTAGAGACGTTTGTATGGTGGTGCAAAGGGTAGGTGCAAAGTCTTAGACGTGAAATAAGTCGGTTTTTCTCATTCAAATAAAATTGATTTTCACATGAAAGATTTTGCACTTGGTCTCATTTCCAAAGCGAGGGTTTTTGAAACTGAGAAATGGCTGCCACGTACCCAGACGTCTCTCTCTCGATGCGTGCAAAGGAAGGCGGGAAGGAGAAAACGGGCTTCGCCTTTCGTTTTTCATCTTTCCTTGATCCCCTGCGCTTCGTCACCAGTCACTCGCGTTTCGCGCTCTCCTCTTCTGTGCAAAAAACGAAACACCTGAGAAGGAGGCTGGAGAAATAACCTGTTTGGTTATAGCCTAAGAAAACACCCGACATTTCGCCACTCTACTGGTGGTTTCCCCACGAAATGACGTCTGAGAAACGAGCGCAGAACTCCATACTGAAAACGCGTCACTAACCAGATTTGGTAGCGCTTCTGATTGATTAGAAATTTGTTTCAACCAATCAGAAGTACTGCTGTGCTGTATTCTAACAATCAGAGTTTCTTCGTTAGGATGTCCTGGCAAACGATGAATACAAAATCGATTACGGATTCAAACTGTCAATGGCAATTGACATAGCTGCGGTAATCAAAGTTAATTAATAACTCTTACTACCGTGATAAAGCATGGCTACATGGCATTTACGAGCAGCAGGTGCATTTCATACTTGAAAGTAAAAGGTGTTGAGCTATCTTCTCTTTGCGGTCAATCTCCTTGAGCTTTATAAAAATAACCACATTGGCAGCTTTGTCTATGCTCTCTATCATAATTTGGGACCCTCTCTGAGTCTAGGGCTTACCCGTACCCTAAAGTATCCATGGAAAAAAGCCTATTATGTTAGATGTTAGCACACAATTTTCAAAAATTATTTTATTGGAATTGCTCGATGCATCTAGCGCTGTTGGTAATAGTCTGTAAGAAAATCTAGAAAACTATTAAACCCCTAAATTTTCGTTGGTCAAGAGTCCTTATACATGATCCACCGCTTCATATAAACCAATGTGAAATGTCAGACTTACCCATACATACGAAGTTGTTGTATTTTAGCGAGAATGCGACGTTATCGTTCAATATTGCAGTGATCTGTCCATAAGTTAATTAACAGCAGTTAAAATCTTAAAATGTTGTATCAGGGTAACTACTAGCAAACAAGTGTATCAAGTATCAAAAGGCACATGAAATGAAAATCCCACTTTTCAACCGATGTACGTGTTTCAAGTTGATGACTGAAGTGTTTCTATTTCATTCTAGGGAATGAAGTACCTTCACAACACCGCTGTCAGGTTCCATGGAAACCTGACGTCATCTCGGTGTGTGATTGACAGTCACTGGGTTGTAAAGATCACCGACTGGGGTTTGCACGCCTTTAAGGCTGGACAGGAAAAAGTCAATGTGAACCCAAAGAAGGTTTATACAGGTACATTTTCAGGAACAAAGACGTTAAGGTGACTTCCCCGAAAATAAAAGAGTGGGAACAATTTTGCTTTTGTTTACCTACATTGTACCACTTTCAATGAGGTCCTTTACGAGTAGAA
Source organism: Porites evermanni (assembly GCA_942486025.1). NCBI lineage: Eukaryota > Metazoa > Cnidaria > Anthozoa > Scleractinia > Poritidae > Porites > Porites evermanni. Next base: position 3,704 of record CALNXI010001969.1, read on the forward strand.
CGTTGCGTGACCTGTAACTGGAACGTATCATGACAACAAAGGTAGAGGTAGAAAAAAGCATGTGTACAGCCCCTCCCCTTCCCCTTTGGAAAAAATAGGGAAATTGACCCCTCTCCCGGTGATTTTTTTCCGGAGGGGAGGGGAAGGCTATACATAGGCTAACGTAGAAGAAACCAATGCGTTAAGACTGCAAAGCTTGTAGGCTGATGGAAAGTATTAGTTTCATCTAGGTGCACAAGTTGGATTCCCTCGCCAAAATGTTTTGGAACTGCCCCTTCACTAGAGAGGAAACAATCTGAACTTGACTACCCTTAGTGTCTATCCTCGGGCAAGACTTAAATTAGGCCTAACTTTGTTGAGCTGGCTTTACCACGCTAATATGGTTAAGTGTTACCAATCTAATTTCTAAAAAAATATGCGCTTTGTCTTTAATTTGAACAGATCTTCTGTGGACCGCACCAGAGCATATCAATATAGCCAAGGTTGAGCGAGAGGGTTTTTCTCAGAAAGCTGACGTGTACAGTTATGGAATACTCTTGCAGGAGATGGCTACTCGTTCAGAGCCGTTCAGCGGATGTCAGCTGGAACCCAAAGGTTCAAGGGTTAAATTAAGCTTGCAGGCGGGAAGCTGACTCGTCCCCAGTCGTCTCTCTCTGTCTCTCCTTAGTGGCGCCAGGGGTGTGATGGGAAGGAGGAAAGCAAGATAGAGAGACGTCCTTCCCTTTCCCTTCCCATCACCCCCTGCTCCCGCCGCGCGCGTTACGCGAAGACGACTGAGGACGAGTCAGGGCTGGTGGGTTTATTTTGCGAATGCCGCTGACGGATCTCCGTCGTTTGCAACCACTCTGTCAGGAGAGCGACACACTAAAAATCTCTCAGTTTTGAGCCAGGTTTTGATTACGTGCTATACAAAGTTGTTATCAAACCAGAACGAAGCCGCCCCGTCCCTCACTCCCCAATAAATGTTCCTTTGTCCTAAAAAACAGTGGTACGATTCTAACTCAAAGTCAAATCTCAGCCTCGTAGTCACGAATCTTAAGGTCCCTATTATTTGCTCAGACCACCACTCTACACAGAGTAACGCTGTAAGTTTTTTTACAGAAATCATTCACAGGGTGGTTATGCATGAAGACCCGCCATTTCGCCCCAACATTCCTTGCATTGAGATAAAGCCAGAGTATATTGATCTGATGGTGGATTGCTGGAATGATGACCCGGAGGAACGACCACATTTTTATCGAATTGTGGAGAGGCTCAAGAAAATCAGCGGCAGGTACAGTTTCAGTCTTATCGTATTTGATAGAGATCTGGGTTTTGCTTCTCCATAAGGTGAAATATTTGATTGGATCCTGTAAATTAAATATCGCAATCGATCCCTGGCACCGAGATTACACATGAAACAAGTTATCAGCTGCAAGACAAGTCAGCGACGGCTGTGCACTATTACGAGCCCATAGCCCGGAAGCAAGTAACTTTTATGTACCTTGGTAGCAGTGCAAGTGTTTTCACAAATTAGTTTCTTTTTAGAACGATTTTTGCTTGAGTTAAGAATATATCTTGTAAGTCCCACAAACAAGTCATGAAAACCCTCGGACCTGAAAATGGTAGTTTTGAACTTTTAATGACGTTTAGGTTTCTTTTTTCATCTTACTCTTCCAACGCGCACATAGACGGAGCGGAGCATTTATTTGCGCTGGAAAAAGTGCCACAAAATGTTTCTAAGATAACACCAGTCCATGAAAACGCCGTGACATAGGCCTTATAATGCTCGCCCCAGTTTAAGAACTGTAGGCATTATTATGTGTTCGCCTCATACCGATCGAGTAAGGAACCAAACCAAATAGAAGAAGAGCAGAAAGAAGAAAAAGGTGCAAGTTTTACTATCTTGCAACCAGTTGCTGAATTGCGGAGGGACCAGAGAGGTGAAAACGAACGTCAGCATGTGTGGTACCTGTGCATTCCTTTCTATGCTAGGTAGCCTCGCAGCTGTCAGCCAAAACCCCACTAACTACTTGTAAGGTCGGAATTCGTATGGTTAACCTAACACTAAATGGAAATAATTTATGCTTCTTTTCCACCTTTTTTTAGGGGATCAAACATCATCGAGAACATGGTTACTATGATGGAGAAACATGCTAATCATCTTGAACAGCTGGTAGAGGAACGGACCAGGCAGTTGAACGAGGAGAAAGAAAAGACCGAGAAAATCCTCTGCCGATTACTGCCACCGTAAGTATTAAACTTACTAAACCCCTCGTTACGGTATCCTCTATAATAAAGACCTTTAGATTGGAGGACGAGGACGACTACTTGTACAGGGACGAGATTTTTTCAATACTAAGTAGTAGGGGCGCGTGAACCAGCGTCATTTTGGAGGGAATACGTGATAGTCGTTGTCATTTACGAATTTTAGCGAGAATTTTGCATTGGCGGAAAAAAGAGATATGGCTTTTGCGATAGGAGCGAGATCTCCGAACCAAAAAAAAACCACTTTTTTACAAAGAAAAATAATTTAACACGCGTTGATTCTACAATACGGAGAAATGAATAAATTTTTTGATATCAGTACTACAATTAATCAAGAGATGAATGAGCCTCTTTTGACTTTGTACATCTCTTTCTCCATAATATTTACCATCGGCTCCCCATCACAATCACAGCAGTACTCTTTGGTCTCCAACAGACCAAACTAGATACACATACAATCCCTACCTATATAAATATAGCAAAAAGGCCGTTTTGTCCATTTGCGGTCCCTTTAAGAAAGTTCTTATTGCAAATCCCATATTGAGGCGAGACTGTTGTTTAATTTCAGTTTGGTACTAGAACAGTTGAAAAGCCATAATTCCGTGCAGGCTGAAGAGTTTGAAGAAGTCACCATATTTTTCAGCGACATCGTTGGCTTTACGAAACTAGCTTCTGTCAGCACACCATTGCAGGTAACTAGCCATATAGTTTAAAGAACAAACTACAATCATGGAAAAAAGCTAGTCTCGAGACAAATTTGTAGACACTTGCCTAACCTCTTACACCCACAAACAACTTTGGAAGTGTGTATGACGAATTTTCTCGCGTTCCAACATGGTATAGGGTTGGTGGAGGGAGGACTGCAAGGCATTTTTGATAAGATTGCTAGCACTCGTTTCATGAGAGCAATCAGAAGTTACAGACTGAGTTATCAACACTGCATCACTGTCCCAAGGACTTTGTTCAACATTTTGTAGACCCTAAAACTTGAATTATTCATATCTAATAGAGACTGATGTCCACACAGAGGTTGATATTTGGGGAACATGCAGATTATTTCTGTAGTTATCATTACAACAAATTTAAGATTTCCTCTTTTTGAGAGGGGACCACCTTTGTCACGCACCACTGAATTATTCGAGCAGGCTAAATGCTTAACAGAAGAGTGCTTCGCCCTCAATTATCTAAAGATCCAGAGTGTGGATTCAGCCGGAATTTGTCCCCACAAACTACAACTCGGCATACCTGCGTTTTATCTTAATGTAGACTTTTTAAGGCAACAATGTCTTTTTCTTCTGTTCTCCTGGCAATTTATTCACTTAATTGGAGAAATTTAGAATCACGTTTACGGGGGAATGGAAAACGTCAATTCGTACCACGTGACCAAGTTTTCCCGTTACTTTTCGTCTATTTCCTTATATCTACACACAAATAAACAGAGTTTCATGTCAGGTTTATCCATGAGACTTACTTTGCAAAGTTTTTGACTGTTTATTTCCTTTTTCAATTGAGAAATCGTCCTCTTACGTTTGTCGTTTGCCGTAAACTATTCTAAATCTCTCCATTGTTTCACTTTGCAGATTGTGGACTTTTTAAACGATTTATACGTGGCCTTCGATGAGATCATTTGCCGCTTCGATGTTTACAAGGTACTAGAGATCTAGTATTGCTCGATTCTAGCTGAATAAAGTAAGAAAGACGCCGTTTTTAACTGGAAATCATAGTGACCTTTCTTCCACGCGTCATATCAGCCTAAGTGGATTATTTCTTGCCTTGTCTCTAGGCCTCATTATTCCGCGCGGTCAATTCGTTTCGGGTCGCCTGTTCGCCTCGAGTACGTCACCGAAGTGAATTGACCGAGAAGGCCTGGGAAAACGACGTACAGGGACTAGGCAAGGTTATTTTCTGTTCTCATCTATCAGTGTCTTTAGCAAAGGGCCTGAACAATCTTCCGTTCTTGATTAGAGCCTTTTAAAAAAATTCTTTTAAAGGAAAAAAATTCTTATTATTGAAATCCGAATTCTGTTTTTCCGTGTGAACCTCGGCTCCGGTATGCTGTCCCACGGAACGGTCAGCCTACGCAGGTTAGCGCCCCTTTTAGTTTTTGGAAGATCAATAGATCAGTTATTTACCACGACGACGCATATCATAGCCGGATCCAATCACTAAGTTGCGTATTGCCTAGGCCTCTGAACAGTCATCAAATTTCGTTAAACACTAAACGAAAACTGAGTATCTTTCCAGTGTCACACCCAGTCTCAACCAACTAATCAAACTTCCCGATGTGTGTACTTCTTCTCTCCATCCCAACTGCTGCGAGTGTCGTTGTTTAATACTTGAATCAATATTCTCGGCTAGATGGCTTTCACGGAGCTTGTAAAATCTTATTTCAGCGCCGAGTTTGAGTAAACCAATAATGGTTTAAAATTTTGTATCAGGTGGAGACAGTAGGCGATGCGTACGTAGTTGTCAGCGGCTGCCCCATGTTGAATGGTATCAAGCATGCGGGTGAGATAGCAAGTATGGCTCTCGAGCTTCTTAGTCACATGGCGGTGTTTCGTGTACGTCATCTGCCAGAACATCAACTGCAGCTGCGTATTGGCATACACACTGGTAAGTGTGTCGTCCCAAACTCCTCTCTCTACATTTCGATCCTGGCAATTACTAATATGAGCCTCTATGGTGTGAGTCATGAGAAAAGGACAAAACGTTTTCCCACTTATGTGGGAAAACTAACGAATCCTTATTTTGTTTAACCGAATTTTTTACAAGCCAGACGTCGGTGGAGAATATGCCTGACTAAGATAAAGATCATCATTTTTACTTGCCGAAATTCAACATTGCTTGTATAAATAGCGTCGAAATAGTGGCTGGGCCCTTTTTCTAGATAAACTGCAATCGTCTAATTCTTGTTTCAAAGCAACTGAGAATCAATACTTTCCTAAACTGAAAGAAAAGGAGACAAAACCTAGTATAAATTCCAGCCTAGTCTATATGGCACGGCTATGAGAACGTATACCATAGATTCCACTATGGACCAAGAGTACCCCATGTGGCTCTAATAACGAACACTGATTTATTAATCTGGGATACCGCTGTCTTTTGCTATATTGTGATTGCAGGCCCAGTAGTGGCAGCGGTAGTCGGTGTGACAATGCCACGCTTCTGTCTTTACGGTCATACTGTTAACATCGCTTCCAAATTGGAGAGCACCAGCATGCGTAAGTACCTCTGGCAAAAGAAACGCTTTGATGTTGAAGATTTCTACCAAGCGTTCGAGAGAAAGTATAGAGCCTAGCTCCGAGCACTCCATATTCGGCCAAAGAGGTGGTCTTGAGGTCAATTGATATCGCGTTGAAAAGAAGTAAGACACTCAAGCATGTTCAGAAATTGAAGCGAAAATTTTCAGCCAACCACGAAACGCAACAATCATGAAAAACCAAATAAATGACCTGAGAAATTTTTATTATCCCGCTTTCAAACGCTTTGATTGCTATTTTTGTTTCCTTCACACTCTGGGAAACTCTTAACTCCAAGGAAATTATCGCCAACAAAAACGGCTGTTTTCAGAGATTTTTTAATGTGCGAGATCCCAGTTTTTATAGACTTATACTGTAGCCAGCTATATTTCATATTCTTATGTTTCTTCTCCTTTAGCTTTGCGAATTCACGTCAGTAATGAATCGCATGCAAGGTTGGTCGAACTTGGAGGGTTTTACTTCGAGGAAAGAGGACAGGTTCAAATCAAGGTAACATTGAGGCGTGGTCTTTTTTTAACCCTTTCTAGGCCTTGCGATCAGTAGCTAGACATCAATGTCGACGTACGTCGGTGAAAACGTTATTAGCTAATCCTTTCGCTCAATTTTCCTCTTCTAGTGTTAGTGAAAGCACAGAGGTTGGGCTTCTTTATTTACACCCTTCCAGCAGGTTTAATTTTCGATAACTTATCGAAACTTAATTGTAACAATATAAATAATGATGACCTGCCAAAATTAGCTTTATGTTTTGTTTTGTTTCCTGACAGAGGCAGGGCCTGGTGACTACTTACTGGTTGGTTGGCAAGGAAGGTTTTGACAAAGTCTTACCTGACCCACCACTGGACGGTGGTGAATTGACCATGTTTGAAACATTGGATGTTTATTATGCTAGCTAAACTATTAACGCTAATAGAGAATCAACCTAGTACTGAAGCTTTCTTTGCTCGCCGAGGCCTGGATTCTACCTGAAGTGATGACGTTATTGAGCAGAACTCAAGTTTTGCGCGGAAAACAGGCTGTTTTAATAGTCTAATAATTTTCTTTAAAGAGGGGATGGCTTGTGCGCAAAGTATAAGAAAATCAAGTCGAGCAGAGGGAGCTTTGTTACTAGGTTGTGATGAAATAAAACTGGAGTGTCTACATGTAAATAAAATAAGTAACGGAAATAAAAAGAGGAAAAGAAATAATGTAAACAAACTCGCTATGCTTCATTGAGATATTGGAGACCTTTAGATTCTATAAGACGAGGAGGGATGTTACTAAACAGTGTAACGCAGTAACGAGTAACGGAATAACGAGCAAAAGAGTAACGGGATAAAAATTCAAGAGGTTAAAAAAATATATAAATAAATCCTAATGAAAGAAAAAACACAAAAATCAGTTGTAATATTCTAATAATGATCTTTACCAATCTCGAAAAATATGTATTCCAAAAAGTGCTTAAAACAACGACGTCAACCCCCCCACCCCTCCATCCAGCAAAGTGGAAGGTATTTTCGGGCCGAAAGTGTCACCTGGCTACGCCTCAGGATATGGGGCCGACCTGCACCCATTTCAAAAAGGCTTTGTGATTGGCTGGGAAAACAATGGGGATGGTGACATAGCAATGCCCCTATAGGTAGTGCAGGTTACAGGGACCAATGAAATTAAATAAGAGGTTTGGATGGGTGTAAATCAAATGGATATTTTCTCACAGCCACGAGGAGACCGAGGAGCAACCATGGAGGAAGGTGAGGTACAGATGACCACAGATTATCTTTCTGATTGCCACAATTATTTTATTTCTTAGAAGAAATAGTTCTGTCAGGTAAATCAAAATAATAGAACCTTGTTGGGCCCTTATTACGGGTTACCAACTAACCAAGTACTCGCTTGCCAAGGCTTGGAAACAATTTGCTCATTTATTACTCCCGGGGTTATTACCTTTCCTGCTCAACTTTCAATGTCTTTTAACTCCTCTCGAAAATACGGGATTCGACTTAATACTGCCTTCCAAAAGTTCATTATGGTGAACTTTTCTACCGGTTTAAAAGAAATTATAAATCATGTTTAAAAATAACCCCCGATGTAAACACCCTGAAATTTGATTACTGACGGCAAAATAGAATTGCAAAGCGAGACTAGTTTTTAGATCGTTTTCAGTTAAAGTAAAATAAAGGAAAGAAACATTTAAATGGATTGGTTTGCTCGAAGTTGCGTTTAACATCAATCAATGCAGAATAACTGAAACATTGTTACTGCCCAGGGCATGAAATTAACTATTTTTTTGTAGGATCCACTTTGCTACTTAGCTATTTCAAAACTAACTTTCTGTTTCTTTTCTTCATGATCTCAATAAGCACAGCGTATACCGCGGGATCAAACTATAAACCATACGGAAATCAATGTGATTGATGCAGATGTCGATCTTGGTACTAATGCTACTACCTGGGTACTACTTACTCATTTCAGTTGTACATATTCAATGATTTGTGACAGTTGTTCAGAAACTCGGCACTTTTAAAATAGTCTTCCTAATCCTGGGCTGTAGGAAATAACCTTTTAGGGTGAACGATAAAAGGAACGTTTTGTTACTTTATCTGCTGGATAGGCATATTCAATTGCAAATAACAGCCGTAGCCAATTGACTTTTTCGGCACGAAAATACCTTCGACTTTGCTGGAGGGAGTGGTGGGGGTTTGACGTCATTGTTTTAAGCACTTTTTGGAATACACATATTTTTCGTGATTGGTAAAGGTCATTATTAGGATATTACAATCATTTTTATGTTTTTCTTTCATTAGGATTTATTTATTTATTTCTTTAACTTCTTGAATTTTTATCTCGTTACTCGTTTTCTCATTAATCCGTTACTCGTTACTGTGTTACTCTGTTTAGTAACACCCGAGGACGAGAACGAGATTTTTTCCATACTATTTTTTTTAACTTAACTTAACTTTATTATTCCATCGCTCATATAGTACAAACTCAGTAAAGCCAAAGCCGGGCTCTTACACGGCCTGTGGTCAGAATGACAGAAATTATTTTAAATAGAAATGAAGACTGTAGGCAAAACTACAAAACTAAAACAAGATACAAAACAGAAATTAAATAAGTTTACAAGTGTAAATAAGTAAGCAAGAAATACACAAACAAGTAAATAATATAAACTAATAAATAAAAGTAAGCAACAAGGCAGCAATTATGCAGAGAGCTAAACAATCATAATATTGATACCTTAAGATATCAAATAGAGTACATTGCGTCCTGCGTCCTTTTGGCGGGAAAACGCGATAGCCTTCTATTACAGATTTTAGCGAGAATTTCGTACAGAAACAAACGGTTAGAGGATTTATCACTATGCGATCGAGAGGGGGATAAACCTCCTTCCATAAAAGCACAATGAAGCTTTCCGAGACTGAATATTTTTTGAGAATACGCGAAAAAATTCTAAGTTAAATCTCGTCCTCGTCTCCCCATTCACTGACAGACTGATTCGAGGTCCATTTAGCTGTCAAAAACGGTTTTCGGTTGAATCAGGAAGAAATAGAGGGTGTACTGGTTGTATTTTCCCTCGATTGAATAGTCCATAATATGGATACTTTTCTTAATATGTTCAGTACGGACAGCTCAAAACTTTTTTTTACGTCAACATACTTACGTCTACATCTCTTAGTGATCTAAATTTTCTTGGTCGATGTGACCAACTAGTTCTTTAACAGTAAAGATTCCATTTAATTGATCGAGATCTTAGAAGAGCCAACACTCAACTTTCTGATAAATTTTAAACCGAAGTACACTAACTGAATTACCTAGCTGTGTGTTGTCGATATAACAATTATTCACCGAAGTGGAGGTGGCTAGTCGTGAGTATGTACCGAACTGCGAAGCAGTGAGGTAAATATCTACGACTAGCCACTGACACTGAGGTGAATAATTGTTTTAGTATATACTAAACAGTGAGATAGTTGAGCACAAAAATGACGATTTTTAACTCAAATACTGCGGCCGACGATTACAATTTTGGCGCGTAATGACCGGGCGGCCGCGGCCGTCGCTTTTTCTTGCCGACAAGTAACACTTTTGAAGGCATTTGTTTAGCTCTTGCGGGGAAATTTCATTAAAAGGAGTTGTGAATTCTTTTCGTAATTAAAATCATTCTATAACTAAGATTATTAAATTTAGTTTTAAGCTTATTTATGAACAACTCAACTAAGTAAAGTAAGCAAGACTTAAACTTAATTTGCATTTGTAAACAAAAAACTTTTTCACCGGTTTTATCGATAAATTCGTGTCAAAAAGACAAAGCTTTACCTGTTAAAACTTCCAAATATTAAATTTAGTTTTAAGCTTATTTATGAACAACTCAACTAAATAAAGTAAGTAAGACTTAAGCTTAATTTGCATTTGTAAACAAAAAACTTTTTCACCGGTTTTATCGATAAATTCGTGTCAAAAAGACAAAGCTTTACCTGTTAAAACTTCCAAAACGAACTTGGTCACCTTCTTCGTGTATTTCGGAAACAGCTTGTTTGATTAGTTGTGAAATTTCTTTGTTTGTTTACGGCAGCAAACCGGAAAGGCATTTTGCTCGCAACTTACGCGAGTTTGGTGTCGCTCGCTCGGAGGAACTGGAGGTGAATCGGTGAATAGTGCAGGATATTCACTGATTGAGTAGCCAATCAGAGCGCGCGAAAAACACTGTTTTAGTATATACTAAACTGAAATAAAGCTGGCGGCAATTGTTGCTGCAGCGGTAAATGTTGTTACTCTATCGGGTTATCACCAACGACTCAGTCATATTCTTCTTAACTATAGGTTAAATAAGAGTTTGCCAAGCAAGATGACTGCATGGCCATGGCTTAGCTGTTTAAAAGCCTACCGAGGAGCAAATTTGCAGCTAGCAGTCAGCTAGGGCTCCTGGATTGCACGTCCAGTACTCCGTTGCTTAGCTACCTTGCATCCATGTCATCATGCATCATTGACCATAAGACCCCAAGTGGGGAGACTATTGGGTCGTGAGCTCTCTCCTTCCTTTAGCCTGCAAGCAAGCTCTCCAAGGCACTCTGGCGGCGGGGTGGGAAAAGAAAGGGGAGCTTGCAAATTATTACATCTCTCGAATTTGAATTCCACCTCCAATTCCCTTGTGGCTCCCCATCAACTGAGTGGTTAGATTTCTACCAATCAGCGCGAAGCGGAAAAGAACGCGAATGTAAACAAACATTCAAAAACACAAGCCAAAGGTAAATGACTTCACTACTAATGTCATCTCTGCCAATCAGCATTTTGCATCGACTTTTTCAATGCAGATATTCAAATTCTAGAGACCTAGTTGCAAGCTCTTCCTGCCCTGCTGCCAGAGAGCCCTGGAGAGCTTGCTTGCAGACTATTCATATCTCAATGATCTTCACACTTGGAAACACGACCTTCATACCACTTGTGACTCATCAGTTTTAACATTCAACCATTAATTTCATAAAAAAACTTGTGCAACCTATAAAAATATTCCCAAGAATGCCTAAATGTTAGCACTCTCATTAAACGAGCCAAAGATGAACACAATTGGTTATAAGCGTAAAACTGACCTCAAAAGTTTTTAGATTGAACATTGATATTCCCTTATTGTATCAAAACTCTCCCCCAGGTTGAAATCATTCTGAAGCAAAGGCTTCCTTCTTTATTTCTGTCAGCAGACAGATTCGTGGCTGGAATTTCATTTTGTGAGAAAACAGCACAGAAAATGTTCTCTTAAAATGCCTTTAAAAGGAACTTCATTTTTCCACTGGATTACAGTATGATAGTATTATAATAAAAATAATACGCTCTCTTATTAAATTATAATACATTTCTAATCCAGGAGCCTTGATAGGGATTATTACTCTTGTCTCAGCCACTAGAAATTGCTTATGATGAAGCTTTTTTATCTGTTGTTCTGTTTGTTTTTAATTCACCTTTCTAATTTCATAATAGTAAAAATGAGAGCAACTAAAAAAAACTGTTATACAGCATGTAAAGGAAGTCGAGTATGATAACCAGGGGCTAGTAGATTTTGCTATCAGGCTAGTAAATTCTCTTCTTAACCTGCGCAACAGGCAAATAAAGTTTTTGAAAGGACTGTAATCAATCCTGCCCATCAAAAAATATTTTCAGGCTAGTTTAGCTACATCTTGCCCGAAGGACATCACGTTTTACTTTTTATGCTTCCTCTTCATCACTACTCCAAGAGTCTTGATAAGGATTATAACTCTTGTTTTCAGTATTTGAAGCAGCTACCGATGAAGTCCTTTCCTCTGTCATTCTGTTCAACTGTGGAAGCCATACTAAAAGATTTGTGTCGTTTGCACCACTGAACACAGCTTGAAAATGCTGGTGAAAGGTGCAGCAGTTAACATTGTTAAAATGACCATTTAAGGTGATTATATGCTTTCCTGTAACTACTTCAAATACTTCAATATTGCTTCCTGATGGAACAAAGACCACTTCACTTGATGTGCCAGTTGACTGGCAAAGCTTGATTGCCTTGCGGCAAGGATTATGGATGCGACCAAAATTAACAAGCGTGTTCTTCCCAGTAAAAGTATCCCACAGTCTTAAGCGATCATCTGTTCCATAGGTCAATAAGTGTAGTCCGTCAGGAGAGAAGGAAATACCATTAACATGTCCATTATGAGCTGTGTTAATGGACGATGATCTGGATCCTCCTTTTCCATTGTGTTGATCTAATGAAAGGATACTACCCACAGCTTTTCTCACATCCCATAAAAGCACTTTATTGTCTCGGCTACCTGTTGCTAGAAAGTATTCACTCCTGGGTGACCAAGCTACAGAAATAACTGCCTTTGAATGTCCCTTTAAAATATGAATTGCTGAGCCAGATTTCAAATCACAGAGATAAACTCTGGAATCCTCGCAAGCTGCTGCTGCTAAACAATGTTTCCTAGCATTTCTTGGCATTTGATGATGGTAGACTATTCCTTCCAACTGAAAGCTCTCAACAACTTCAAGAGCGTTTGTATCCCACACCTTCAAAGTGTTATCAACCGAACTGGATAAAAACATTCCTGTGTCATTTGGGTACCACTGAACTGTCTCGACACTATGTTTGTGGCTGTCCTTCAAAGTTCTTTCCACGGTGGCAACTGAGTTACATTTGAAATGCTCACTGTAGAAACAATCCTCTATGTCGTGAACAACTATTTTTCCATTGGAACTTGACGACAAAAGATATTTGCCTTCTCCAGTGTCGATATCAACGCAGTTAATACCGGATTTATGGACTTGTTCTACTTCGCCACGTTGACTCAATTTTATGGATCTTACTCGTTTACTTCGTTCACCTTTCGAGAAAAGGTGGGCCAAATGGGTCGACTGTTCTCTCAGGCGAAGAGAGCGATTCATTCTACTAGGAAAGTAATAAAATATTCACTTAGATTGCCAAAAGATCCAAAAGGAAATAAAAAATTGTAAACGAAGCAAAAACAAGCAGGCCAAATTATTTCGTCGAGGATAAAAGAGATCTGGGAACAGCTGGATAGCCAGGCCTTCACACCTGGCTTCACGAGGAACTGGTATCGAGTAAGAAATCAACATGGCGGACGGCGGATTTTATGTGGGTTTTTGTCTTTATTGAAGAAAACATGCCTCTGTCTTGTAAAATATGTGGGAACAAGGCTATTTTGAAGCGACCGAAAACGGTAAGCTGGTTCATGATGCTATTGCAGTTGATCAAAGTTACTTTAATAAGAGGATTCTTTAGTTCGTAGTTTAAGCTTCTCGTGTGTCTTGGTCCTGATGGCGCAATAATTGCAACTTAAACAAAAATCTGTGTCCTTTTTTCGGTGTAATTAAGTTAAACTTCAAAAGGCCCTCGAATCTTGTTCTAAAGCGTAACTGTTTAGTTTTTATCTTGCGTAGTACGATCCTCCGATTTTGTGGTACTTTTAAATGTGTTTATTAAGCGGGGTTGATAGATTTGACACTGTTTGTTTTACAATGGGCTATTGCATTTAACTCACCTGTCAGTGTAATCCGTGGGGGGGAGGGGGTTGGTTGGGGTTGGAGTCCGGGGATTTGACAAAGGAAGTCGGCCCGTGTTGAGGACTTTTGATTATCGCCCAGTCGCGGGGGTGGGAACTTTTGAATTTCATCCGATTACGGACATCATCTTGGATTGGAAGCTGTTAAAGACCTGGTTACCAGTCAGTTAACAGTTGAAATACCTCACCCCAGTTGTTTAAAAGGTGGATAGCGCTATCCACCAGATAAATCACTATCCACTGGATAAATATTATGGGAGCCAATTGCGCTATCTAGTGGATAGAGATTTATCTGGTGGATACACAGGTAACCCAGGCTCTGTGATAGTACCACAGTACGGTTCCAGTAAAATTACAGTGTTTGTATGGGGTAAAAATATCATCCTAAAATTTCTAGGAAATACTAAATAAAGATCAATGAAACTTACTCTGCAGTTAATTGTTGTTGTCCTTATTGCTCCAACAAAGTTTCGTGATAATTTGCAGTAATTTGTTCAAATTCACTCTATCTACAATAATAATATACAAGGTAGGAAACACGAGGTGCCATTTTCGCCGACATGCTCTCATTCAACACAACTTTTTCCACGAAATTCGAACTCCAATGGAAAATAAACATGCCAGGATCGTAGAAATAGGATAGCAGCAGATATAGAAACCAATGAAGCTTTCCCACATAGAGAAACGAATCCCACAGACTTTGACAAACTCGAAGAATATAATCCAAACACACCGAGAATACGCTCGCCGAAGCAGCCGGGCCAGATCAACGTGCGGCCAAGAAAATGAAGCCTGGGCACTGTACAAAAAAATTCCATCCTGGGGGTCCTGGGGTGACCTTTCTAGGGACCGATACATCATTTGCCCAAGGCCACCCTCCCCTGCTGGAAAAATACTTGATAGAAGGCAATTGTTCTTCCTAGCCAATCACCATTTGCCAGAGCAAACCCCGCACACGCGCCTGAATTTAAATGGCTAAAAAAAAAGTACAAGTGAACAAAAGGTAGATGATGACTGAGATACTGTTGCTGTGAACTCTTGAGCGAAACTATCGTAAATAAACGGTGAAGCTTACAAACTAATGTCAAAAATTATACAGAAAATTGCGACAGAGTATGAATTGCGATAACTGAGACGAATGTGAAAGGCACGTGCACTAGTAAACAAAGAACTAGCGCGATTAACATATTTAGCGATTAATGCGGCAGTAACACACCGACTTCTTGTCAATACAAGTGAACGCTCTATCGGTTAAATATGTGAATCATCGTGATACACCTCTCTTTGAATTTGGTCCTGTTGTACAAATGCCTCGGTAAGAGCCAAAATTCACTTATATCTTTTGCTCGTTTTAAGTTTTGTAAATCGTCCTTCGTTGTTCTTTCTTTTGCCCTTATAACCTTGCCCTATTGATGTTTGATAAACTTTCTGAGGACCAGCGCCAGGAGCTGAATATAGTTCGAGAGGAAAATAATCTCTTTATAACAGGCCATAGTGATTGGCTAGGAAGAACAATTGCCTTCTATCAAGTATTTTTCCAGCAGGGGAGGGTGGCCTTGGGCAAATGATGTATCGGTCCCTAGAAAGGTCACCCCAGGACCCCCGGGATGGAATTTTTTTGTACAGTGCCCAGGCTTCATTTTCTTGGCCGCGCGTTGATCTGGCCCGGCTGCTTCGGCGAGCGTATTCTCGGTGTGTTTGGATTATATTCTTCGAGTTTGTCAAAGTCTGTGGGATTCGTTTCTCTATCTGGGAAAGCTTCATTGGTTTCTATATCTGCTGCTATCCTATTTCTACGATCCTGGCATGTTTATTTTCCGTTGGAGTTCGAATTTCGTGGAAAAAGTTGTGTTGAATGAGAGCATGTCGGCGAAAATGGCACCTCGTGTTTCCTACCTTGTATATTATTATTGTAGATAGAGTGAATTTGAACAAATTACTGCAAATTATCACGAAACTTCGTTGGAGCAATAAGGACAACAACAATTAACTGCAGAGTAAGTTTCATTGATCTTTATTTAGTATTTCCTAGAAATTTTAGGATGATATTTTTACCCCATACAAACACTGTAATTTTACTGGAACCGTACTGTGGTACTATCACAGAGCCTGGGTTACCTGTGGTGGATAGCGCTATCCACTGTTTGAACAACTGGAGCCAGGGGGATAGGTAACCAAAGATGGAGGCCCTTGTTCCCACAAGGATCTGTGGGTATTTTTTATGTACGTGGGCAAAATGGCAGTTTTATCCTCTCTATTTGCATCCATCCATTTACATTTTTTTTTGGGGGAAGTTAGAATCTTATTCCGTATGACTGCCTGATTGATACAAACAGTTTGCCCGAGTTTGAAAGCAAGTACGTTGTAAATTTGCTTGTTTAACAGCTGCAAATTTGTTGAACTGTGTGGGTGGAAAACATTCCTTCGTGATGCTGGCATTTTGCTGGGGCATTTTAATGACAATTGTTGAAATAAACAGATGCGGCTTTCCCAAAAAGTTGGTGTGTTGCGTCTTTCAATGAAACACATTTGACCTCTTGTCTTAGTTAGAAGGGTAGGGAATTTGTTCTCTTTTGAATAATAATGGCCCTGGGGTAGGGTATTTGACCCAGAAAATTGCTTCGAGTTCAAATTCGTGGCCTTTGCCTGGCCTCCTCCCCCTCCAGATTAACACTGATAGGTGCATAATATCCGTACCCACCAGTTGAGGACTTACCTTTTCTTCTTACCCCTGAAGATTAAATAAAATATGGGTCTATCCCAGAAGAAAAAAATAATGCACTACCTCCAAAGAATTTCACATTTTTTTTACCCTACCCTTAAAGAAATCCTTAACTTACCCCTGGAGAATTCCATTGTTCCTCACCCCGGGAGGTTATATTATGACTTCACTGGTCACAAGCTTGGTTTTGATATGTTTTGATCATTTAAATGTATTTGATACCCCATTAGGGCCATGCATTGTGCAAAGATTGTTTTTACACAACGTTTGAGACAGAAGTCCATCAGACTATAATTTCAAACAAACTCTTTGAAAAAGGAGAAGTTGTTGCCATTGGTGCATCTGGTGGGAAAGGTTAGTGATGGTAATTCATTTCACTGTGTTGCATTTATGCCTAGTAATTTATTACATTTAGGGTTGGTTTTTATTACATTTACGGTGGGTATTACATTTATGGTTGACTTTTATGACATTTATGGTTAGTGTTACGTTTATGGTTGTTATTATATTAATTATTTTATGGGTGATACAGATACTAATGAAGCATAACATGTAAATGATGGTTTGCCTCAAGATATAACTTAATTATTTTTGTCCTCAATTCTGTTGTTGTTGTTGTTGTTGTTGTTTTTACCATCCATTCATTACCCTGATTAATTTGGTTTCAAGCATCACTCACTGCATTGCATGTAGTTGTACTGATTAAGTCTTTATGTGAAAATCTCATGGTACATGTATGACCATTTAAATGGAACCTCTCCAGTTGCAGTACAATGCAATGTATCATTAATTTCACAAAATATAGTTTTTTTTAAAAAGTATTTTTCCACTTTCAATATTAAAAGTGAGGTATCACGAGGTATTTATCCTTCTTAATGACAGTCTACCATCTGTTTGTACTTTCTTCTTATGGATTTGACTGTAAATCAATTATGAATTAACGGTATGTACATGTGTGCTCTTAGGCCCTTTATTGTAAGTGTTTGTGTTTTTTGGTTACAGATTCCACAGTGTTGGCTTATGTCTTAAAGAAACTAAATGAAGAATACAACTATGGATTAAAGTTAATTTTGTTATCTGTGGATGAAGGAATTACTGGTTACAGAGATGATTCTCTAGAGGTGAAAGAAATAGATTTTAATTTTAACTTTATCAGAGGTAGTATATGAAAGATAAAGGTGATAAATGCAGCCTAATGTTCACCAGGGCTAAGTTGTTATCTTATTTAACCTAGTTTTGCTTTAATGCTGAGTTAGGAACAGACACAGTTAGAGATGTGGAGTACAAAACTAGTGAATTGCCTTAAGGTAGCCCTAGGTTAGTGCAAAATTTGAATTGAAATCTGAGCGCTAACAATAAAAATTCAGTTGAATTCTTCTTGCCAACAATTTGATGTTTGGTTTCTCTAAAATTACTTAAGTTATAATAAACTATTTAAAAACACTGCAATAAACAAAAGAAACAGGGGCTGAGGATTGCAATTTATTTGACCCCTGCGCAGGGTTGTTTAAAGCTTCAATAGGATAACCCAGGTTTAGTGGGAAGTTTGATGTCAGATATGAAAGTGTAAAAAGCAAAATCAGCTTAATTCTTCTTGTCTACAATTTGATGATTCGATGCTCTAAAAAGAATCGAAAAAATTATCTGAGAAAGTGCTTTTCAACAAAAGAAAAAAGACCCTGATTAAAAGGTAACTCCAGGTTAATCAGCCTTCGAACAACTGGGTCCTGGATGGTAATAATCAGCCTTCGAACAACTGGGTCCTAGATGGTAATAATCAGCCTTTGAACATCTGGGCAGAGAAGGCCAAGTTTCGTTAAAGCTGTTTTAAAGTGTTTTGTGGGTGAACAAGTTATTTTTTCTGTACAGTTTGAAAATAAATGAGTGTTTATATTTTTCATTAACAGACAGTGAAGAGAAATGAAATGCAGTATGAGCTGCCTTTGAAGATAGTTTCTTATGAGGTGAATTTAACACTATATTGTTAACTATTCTATATGATATGTCAGTGGCTAAGCTTTGAAATCTATTATCAGTTATTAAAACTGTTTGAATTTTATTTTTAAGGAACTTTATGGCTGGACCATGGATGCTATTGTCAAGCAAATTGGACTGAAAAATAATTGTAAGTCATCAATCCAAAAGATTTTCTTTTGATAACTTGTTGATACACCTTATCAATAAAGTGGTTTACAGTTACAGCTGTACCTAGGGCCTGTTTAGAGTTGGTAACTACATCTACAGTATGTTGAACACCTGCAGTACCTATAGAAAACTAAATGTTAAGTAGAGTCTGTGTTTCACTGGTGAGACAATTTGTAAGACAAAAGTAAAAACATGACAACCAGCAAATCTTGCTAGACAATCAAGGTGCCTGGCATGGATTGTGAGAAAGTGGCCAGGATACACACATCTAGGATATAACATTATGGCAGAAGTGCAGACATACACTCTGTAGCCCACTTTATTTCTTGTTTCTGTTCTGTTCAACCTCATCTTTGGTTCAAATATAACTCTCCTTCGTGATTTTGTGTTTTTCATTTATCATAATTATACATTCCCATTCACAAAAACAAAGGAAATACAGTGAACTTGATCGAACCACAAAACTCACACGTAATGCCATTACACACTTCAACACTGTTTAATAATTAAAGATTTGTTCCTACTATTCTGAAAAACGTAATGAAATTTCAAACCCTTGCTTGACCAACAACCGTGGTCTTTAACAGTGCGGTAAAGATCGTAATTTAATCTGTCTCAGTCAATATGGGGAAAGGTGATGTTAAGCTGTTGGCCTCAACTCTTCCTTCCTTGGTCATCAATTTGAAGGGGATGTAAAAAACCACTCACTGCCTTTTGAAAATAGTAGGAGACATAGACCCCAGGATGTGGTCTATTGTTTGTGAGGGAGAGCGCACTGTCAGGGGCCCTTAGAACACAGTAAATATTAGGAGATTAGGCAACGACAATGGCAACGACTGAAAAAGGTCACACAAAAAATGAATTCGCACTGTTTCAAACTTCATTGCCCTTATTCCAACTCTTCTAGTTTGTCACAGGTTGGTGGTTTTTGCAGGAGTTTATTTCTAAAGGACTACAACCAACTTCACGAAAGAAAAAGAAAATCGTTGTCTTGAGTTCCCATCCTCCATTGATAGAATGTGAAATTAGGAAATTACACCTCATAGACATTCAATGACGGCAAAGAAACGTACATATAAACAGTGAAGTAAAACAGAACCGTCTTAACTGATGTACTCTTACAGTATAACTGTATATTTTACTTTGGCAGGTACATTTTGTGGAGTATTCAGACGGCAAGCTTTAGACAGAGGAGCAATGGCTTTAAAGGTTGATAAAATAGTTACAGGTCAGTTAGCTGCTTTAATATGAGCAAATAGATGTTACAAACATAATTAGTATCAGCTTTAAATAATTATAATGTCATTGCATCAATGAATGTTACTGTGGTTTCACAACACTTAAAAATCGAGTGATTGTCATAGTTTGTCAATAATGTTCCTTGTTATCACTTTTGAAGGTCACAATGCAGATGATATAGCAGAAACAGTGATTATGAATGGTGAGAGCTACGATCCGTAGTAATTAATAGTAGATAGTTAGAAATCAAGTAAGAAACTTCGAAAGAAACACTGACAAATGAATAAATTTCTTTTGTCAATAAAACTTACTTTAGGTCCAGTTTAAAAGAGCCAATTTTTCTAATTTTTTTTTCTTGTAACTAGGTTAAAAGTTATTTGCCAAAATTTGAGAAGACGCTTTTAACTTTTTCTTCATATGACCTTTGGTTCAATCATGATAGTCCACCAAGTGTGTCAAAGTTTGGCAGTGCTTTGTGTTGTTGAAGTAGCTAAACATTTCTATCGTTTTCTGCTTTAGTCTTACGAGGAGATATAGCCAGACTTAGGCGATGTACAGCTATCATGACCGTAAGTACCACATGTATTGTGAACTTTTGTAATGATACTGTTATTCTATGTAAGTTGCTAACTTTTTAGTTAGCAACTAACATAGAACTAAAGTGTAGTTATACCCCAATTAAACCCTCTTTCTCTAGGGTTACAAGGTGTGGGTGTGAGATACCATTTACCATTGATTCACTCTTAGCCCGCGGGATTGTTTTTGCTTGTGTGAGAGTTTTGGCGACGAAGCCGCCATTCTCACAGCTTTGCTTACACTGTGACAGTCCTGCTGGCTAGGCAGACTATTTCACTCTGACAAGGGGCCAGTGCTCAAAATGTTAGGTTTTCTATCTTTTTTATGGCAGAAAATCGACTTTGTCAAGTTTAATAGTTTTTGTGTTTCACTCAACGGCCGATGCAGCATTAACAGTTTCCTTTGAAGCTAACTCCTTTGTTCATTTAACATCTGTATGATAAGATGATTATTTAATTAGCTTGAAAACTTGTGCTGGTAGTCTGTCAAATATTCTGTGATTCTGAAGTAAAACAACACGCGGTGTAAATCTTTTATGTTCTATTTCTCAGTTTCTACTTGTTATAACCTGAATCGGACTTAAGTATTGTATGAATGTTGAGCCTTAATTGCTAGCATTACTGCTAAAACACCACTGGGATTTTAGCCTTTTCCTGCTGCTGATAGAGCCAGTGGTATAGAGACTCGAATTCCTCTTTTAAAGGTGTGGCTGAAGGGAATACAATATTTGACCACGTGGTCTTTTTGTTGAACGTTAAGTCGTTTACAATAAAAGGAAACAACAATACTCAGGTTTAAAACCAACCTCTTCGTTTTTCTCTGTTAGGCTTCGTTCAACTAGCCAATAAAAGTGATTTGTTCCATTTGTTTGTAATATTCAGGGTACAGAGGGTGCCATTCCTCGTTGTAAGCCATTCAAGTACACTTACGAAAAAGAAATTGTCATGTAAGTAAACTGACAGAGTAGTTGTCAATCAAGTGGCTCATGCGATGTTTTATGATTAGCTAATAGTACTTGTGCTGCTCTCTCAACCAATCAGAAGTTAAACTAAAACCAATCGTGACTTGCTGCTCGGCTCCTTTTCCCGCGCTTAGTTGCGGCTACTTGAGCTGGCTTTGAAATCTGATTGGCTCATCGAATTTTTTTCGCACATTTGCATTGGCCGGAGTGCGGATAACTTAATTTCGCGACGTTTCGCTTTTTTGCACAGATAAAAAGTCAAGATTCGACAAATTTTAAAATTTACGAGTCTGTTAATGTGTACTCTAAAATTGTCAAATTCGAAAGCTGTCCAGAAAACATTCAAGTGAAAAGTAGTACGCATTCTAAAAAGTGCGTTGGGGTATTGTTTACTTTAGTAACGTTGTACCAAGGCTTGCAGAACGCCTGGAAACAATACCCAGTAATCTTCCTGTTTTCCTGCAGTCGGAGAGACTTTAATAATTGTGGGTACTTACCATTTACATGGAAAATTCGGTTGGAAAATGAATTGGTTTCTATTATTCTGTTTGGGAAGCCTCGGAAATATATGGGGTTTGATTTGATGCGAATCACTATTTCCGCTCCT
This sequence comes from Porites evermanni, assembly GCA_942486025.1. Classification (NCBI taxonomy): domain Eukaryota; kingdom Metazoa; phylum Cnidaria; class Anthozoa; order Scleractinia; family Poritidae; genus Porites; species Porites evermanni. Next base: position 25,473 of record CALNXI010001969.1, read on the forward strand.
TGTATTTTGTTCAGTTCCCTGCGAGCAGTGGTCTTTCCAGGCCTGACGTAGCGTAGTATCCGGCCTGGAATGCCACTGCTCGGAGGGTATTTGTTCAGCTGATTTGGATATACTTCGTAGCGGGTCGTTCTTCCAACACGTCAAATTTTATAGTTTTATGTTTAACTATGCACCCTGAAGATTTTCACCCGAGTGGTTTGTGTAAAATGGTAAGAAACCTGTGTCATCCTTTGCTATGTTTGTTCAAAGACATGTTGAAGTAAATGAAGTTTTGAAGCTGTGTCTAGTACTTATATTCTCTAAGGCATGAAAAAGAATGTGTGCGAAGGACATCATTTGCTTTTATGATTTTTGACGCTGAAACCCATCACAGACGTATGTTTTGGAGCCGTTGTGTGTGTTAGTGTTTACTGACTTAAAGTTTCCTCTTGGAAATGACATTCAGCGCATTTTTTCACTATACCCAGGTACGCATACTTTAAAAAACTGGATTACTTTTCAACGGAATGTATTTATTCACCGAATGCCTACAGGTAAGCTCTGAAACCAGGCCTTCTTGCTTATTCTTATTCTGGGCATTTACTCTAAAGAGCGTCCCCCGCTCTTAGAAGCGATAATAGAAAGCTTTAGCATCGACAATGGCAACAGCAGCGAAAACGCCACATTTAGAGTGAATTCGCGTTTTTTCCAGTTCGCTGAAAATTGATGTTAACGTCCTCCATAAAGGTTATGTTACACGAGACGATCGCAACGACGATTTTTACCGCAACACAGCGTTGCATCATTGTTGCGACATGGTTGCAACATTGTTCCATTATTGCAACGCTGTGTTGCAATAACTTTAAAACGTAAAAAAAGCGTGCTACACGTGCAAAGTTGTTGTTTTGCTCAATAAAAGTATTGCTTTTTTGACGTTCTTGTCTCGTCGTCTAATGTCGAAAAGCGGTTTTTGTATGTTTTATTTGACATTGCCGATGCTGAGATTGTTTCTGATTTGGATCTGTAAGGGGGTAGGGGAAATAGATCCTAAAATCTAACTTTGTTGCACGTTGTTTTTATATGTGTGTTGTCAATTGTAAACATACCAAAGAAAACAAACACTGCGTAGCACATTGTTTTCAGCAAAAGAGAAGTTCTAAATAAGCGCCGCCCCTGGATAAACGCCATCGACTTGTCGAAAAATTTGTAAGTGCATCGACTAAATTCGGTAGTAAAACTTCGCGAACACGATTACTTTCAAGACACTGATTTTTGAAGGCGTATGGGTGTTGTCTTAGATGGAGTGCAGAAGAACCATGAAAAACTCTTGTTTGACCGTCGATAATTCTGTATATAGACTCAATTGAATGTTTTAGTGGTTTAGTATCATGGAGTTACGGATAGCCTCTAGAAAAAAGTACTTAAAACACATTTGCCCACTCTTCTTTAGGTTCTTAGGAGGCCGAGGTTTTTTTGTATTCACGAAACCTCACAATTCTATTTCAACAGGGGTCACGCACGGACTTATCTAAAGGATCTAGAAAGAATACGCCCAAGCTCGATTTTAGGTGAGTATCATTAAAATAAGCGATGTTGAACAATTAAAATCACCGTCTTCAGAAGTTCTGATGGAGTAACATTACCAGAATTAAAGGAATTGCCTTGGTCTGGGTACGAGCTGGGTTTTCTCAACACTCGGTGTCTATTCTTTGCCACAGATATTATCCATTCTGGTGAGAGTCTATCTGTCAAGAAAGATGTCAAGATGCCCGTCCAAGGTACTGTGTACAGGTTCCATGATTTTCCTGTCTCTTTGGAATAACTGATTCTCATCGACTTTCAAATACAGGCCCCGTCCACACGAATTTGGAGATTTTTGAAACTGCATATCTTTTGACCCGGATTCGTGTGGACGGATCTTTAGCTCGGGGGCGGGGGGATTTTAGGTGACAGGGATGATCAAATGGGGGAAAAAATCAAAACCCCAAAAAATATTTGGACCAAAATTTAACCCCCAAAAAATCCCTCGCCGAATTTCCGAGCCATAAA